>JAQMYF010033295.1:0-14691 GCA_030014195.1 Neosilurus mollespiculum
AAGAAATCACACACATTTATACATTTATTTCTCTTAAACAGGTTATAATATCTGTGAAGTCTTGAGTCTTGTATAAAAGAGATTTTTTGCAGTAAGCAGAGCCTGTGAATGCAGCAGTGCAGGTTTGTTTACATTAGAAATCTACATCATTCTGGTTCCAATATGGCGGCGCGAGGTTTCATCCGACCACCGTTCCAGTATAAATACAGTTCACTGACTTGAAAGGCCACTAATCAACTCGTAATTACCATAATTCCCAGAGGTAACGAATGCAGCTCAGTGGTGCAGGGTGGTGATGACGTCGGGTGTATCACATGCGATGGTCACGTGACGAGCCCTCAGAAATGAAAGTAAAACTATTCTATGAGCCACGAGCGCAAAAAAAAATAAAAAAATTGACAATAATGAAGTTCATGGAGTGAGTATATTACTAATAATGAACCTATATATTATTAACGAAATGCAGCTTAAAGAAAGGAAGTGTTAATTCTATCTGGATGTTTTGTTAAGTGTAAGATGGCAATGTGTCACCTTCTTATTTTACTCCACCAAATATATTAAAACTTGCTTTAAGGTTCATCACATAGAAGCTGGGAACTAACAGCATAATTTCTGAAACAAACAAGATAATTTTCCTACTGTTTATTATAATAATAAAAAATCTGTGTTTGCAAATTAAACTTATTCACATTTTATTAAAAAAATGACTATATAAATATGATTTTTAAATATGACTTTTTTATTTCTCAAGATATTCAAATAAAATTTTAGGACATGTTAAAAATGAAATTACTTTCTTAACCGCTTAATCCTAATTAGGGTCGCGGGGAGGCTGGCGCCCATCTCAGCCAACTCTGGGCGAGGGCGGGGTTCACCCTGGACAGTTCTCCAGGCAATCGCAGGGCCAACACTCACACAACCATTCACACTTACACATAGGGACAATTTGGAACAGCCAATTAGCCTACTGTGCATGTTTTTGGACTGTGGAAAACCCACAAAATCACGGGGACAAAATGTGAACTCCACACAGAAACGCTCGAGCCCAGTTAAGGAACCCAGGCCTTCTTGCTGTGAGGCGAACGTGCTAACCACTGCTGCCTACAATCAATTTTATATTAATCAATTAAATAATGTTTTAGTCTAGAAGTCTTCTAGGCGAGTCTCAGGATTGTGGAATTTTTACAAAGGCATTCCTAATTGTGATAAAGAGAAATAGCTTTTAACTTGTGATGTAGCAACAATTTCTTTGACGCATATTTTCTTTCTTAGCCCAAACTGTTTTTTTAAGATCTCTCAATTCAGTGAATCTGGACAGAGAAAATAATATATCAATTTAGGCACTGCCTAAAGGCTGGGCTGCCCATAAGGGTCTCTGCGAGTTGTGTTTATTTATTATGGTATGCATAGACGGCTTTAAGCATCCTTGACAACTGTCATCATGCAACTCAGGGATACATAATCTCCAGTTCGCATTAACTCAGCATGTGCAGACATCAGACAACCATCCAAAATTAAGTCAGTGGATTATTTCTGTATACAGCGATGCCTAAATCAATATATTTTAGAATTTGAAAAAATGCCAAAAATCTATTATTAAGTGCGATCTTTCCCAGCGTGGGGGGGGGGGGGGGGGGGGGGGGCCCCCCCCCCCCCCCACACACACCCACACACACACACACACACACACACACACACACACACACACTTTTTGCACTAACCATGGATGGGAAATATTGTGACAAAGATTGGTATAAATTAAATAGTAAAGTGTAAACCTTATTAATAGGTAATTATTAACAGGGCTGTACTCGTTATTGACACTAGTTATGAATGGACTTCAAAGGTCTGGAAAAGGTTCCTATTTTCCAAGCTTTAAAACTTACTTCTATTAATGTGTCAATTAAGCAGTGTTTCACTTAACCCATAATACATTACAAGGGGCGAAAATAAATTGTGACAAAAAGTGTTATTTTTGAATATTGGCTAATGATTAACTTTTACTCTTAATTTTCTTACTACTGCAGTTATATAATATGAACTTAATGTACATTTCTTTATATATATATATATATATATATATATATTGTATGTGGGAAAAATAATAGTACTACAGTATTATTCCGACAAGCCTGTTTCGTGGTTGCCCACTTACATATATGTATGTATGTGTGTGTGTGTGTGTGTGAGTGTGTGTGTGTGTGTGTGTGTGTGTGTGTGTGTTTGCTATAAAGCCTAGTCTGTAATAATCCAATGTCAATTTGGCACAGAAAGTGATGTAACGAATCAGTATGATTATTTATTTACGTGCCCAAACACAGTCATCAAGCAGTGCACTAAAATTTAAAACCTGCGAGTTTTATTTCACTAGAGCTGTTAAAGACGATGTGCAAATATCCATTTTAAATGATATTTTGCAAGTTCCTAAAGTAGAAAATACACGAACCAAAGAAATTGATTATCATTCGCTGGTATTTCTTAGAAAATCTATCACTTATGGACTGATGCTGAACCTGAATTTCTCTTCTGCAATTTCTGGGATCACTCGGTGCATGACATCATGTTAGTGAAACAACGGTACAGTAGACTATATACGGTTAGCTTTGTTTACACACTTGGGTGGGTTCATGCTGGTTTGTGCTTGCTTTATCGTTATTATATTCATGCTTTATTGCAGTGCCGTGGGCTGAAGTAATGGAACTGGATCAGGGGAAAGTTTTTATCTGTTTCTAAGTGAAGAGAATCAGCAGACAGGATTACTGTAGCAATGTACATGTTTTACAGTTCGTTACAAGTTACCTTAGGGATAATCAGAGGTAACAGCCTCTGGTTTTCGATACAAAGACTTTACTGTGATACAATAACAAACTATGAGTGGCTGGGATTTTTTTACGTTTATGCCTTTTATTCCTCTTATTTGTTTTACACTCCACTTGTTGTATGTTTGTGCTGTGATTGATTCCAACACTCAGCACAGTGTTTACATGATAGCCATTTGTTCTAATGCTACATGTTAATATGGAATATGTCTGGTTAGTTTTTCAGTAAGGAAGGTATTAGCATGTGTTATTTCACTTATTATAGTGGAGCTCTAAAGCCATGAGCTCAAATCTTTTGTCATGTCATTTCTTCTTTTTTCCTCTTTCCAGTGACTGTGTTCTGTTGCCATCTTAATGTTTTCCTTTTACTAACCAGTCGCACATATGACCTTTTCTTTGCAAGTCCAGCAATTTCCACTTATAATAGTCATGTACAGCATTCACACTGTCTAGATTGTCTTTCTGATTAATTAAAATAGTTGAAAAAATGTTTTCTTTTAAAAACATGAAATTTCTAAGTAACCACAAACTTGTGAATGGTAGTCTAATTCATAAAACTCTTGTTGAAATTTTGCACATGTGGTGCATCCACAAGATTCTATAACTCTGCGCTTGGCTACTTTTTTATTTAAGTTTGCATTCAACTATTTTTAGTTAATAGGGTTTTTTTTATTTAGTGATATTTGTTCATTTAGTATTACTAATGACAATCATTGAGATAAAAATTAACAATGTCTACCAATCAAAATAAGACACTGCAACCACTATGAAACATTGTACTTAAAATGCACTTAAACTTACCTTCATTTACCTCGAAAATATACCAAACCACCTTATTTAAATTAAGTGCCCCTTACTTTGTGCAAGACACTCTTGATTATTTGAAACACCTTAATCTTGTTTTTAAGATTCTAATTAAAGGGTTATCTTCATTTTTTGTGATTAAGGGGTAATTGTGGATATTTAAATGCTACTTAATTAAAATTTTAAGGTGTTTGGGGCCCATTTACTTACCAGACATATTAAATAAACATGAATTACAGTGTTATCTCTTGGAAATAAATGTGTGTTTCTGAAACCATTTGCTTACTTCTGCAATGGGAAATCGCCACGGTGTGACCAACTATGGAAGCTCTAATGACACTGTGCCTGTCAGTGACAAACAGCTTGACCATTGGCCCCTTGTCATACCACAGTCAAACCACCCTTTTCAAGTCATTTTAGACCAGTTTTTTTCAATGTCAAATCAAGAAGGGGAGTAATGGTAAAACACATCTCTCTGATATCTGAACCAGGGTCTACATATTGTAACCCGTAATGAAACCCATTCTTTTTGTAATGTTCTTCGATGTATCACTGTTGAATATGTGGACCTTGCCCAGATTAAATGAGTTTCCCGAAGTTTAGATGGTGACTAACATATTGTCTCTGTTGTGTTCACCTCCAGCACTGCCTGAGCTAAGGATGGCACTGGATATCCAGCCTATAAAACCTGAAACATTTGTAGGGTGAGGCCCAGATTGCTGTTACCTAAATGTCATGCACTGAAACCTCCTTAAATACAGCCCAGGAAGTGGCAATGCTCCCTGTGAAATGGGCCCTTAGGATCTGTGAGGGTTGCAGTCCCTTACAGCTATAAGCCAGTAAAATGGCCTCCACAGTCCATTGGAAAAACCTCTGACAGGACAATTCTATGGGGAGTAGCCCAGAACCCTGCTGGCCCTGCTGTCTTATTCACATATGTGTCTAAAGCCTGCACTAGGCATAATTCATTAAGTCTCTGTTCTCCTTATAAAGAGAATGCCAGTGGATTAAATACTGAAAGCTACACCGTGGGACATCTGTTAGCTTTTTTCTCCATTTCAGGGACAAATGCTGGAGTTTGGCCACAGGCAGACTATAGTGGGATCCTGGGCAAACTCCAGGCTGGAAGGGTGTTGCGGTTTATTCCAACAGTTATACTGTTTTTATTGCTACAATTATTTAAACTCATCAATATTACATTTATGTTTCTACAGGAAGAGTGGGATCCTTATCTCCTGGTGACGTCGTGTCTCCTCCACCATGCAGTCTTGCAGCATTCATCACTGTGTCCTGCTCTTCCTCACCCTCACATTCACCACTGGTATGTGCTATTTTGGGTCATGGCCACGGAAATTTTAATACGCCATTTTTGAGTTTGAATAGTCAGTATACAGTGGCTTGCGAAGCTTGGTTTTCAAATCCCTTAAACTTTTCCACATTTTACAACCACAAACGAAAATGTATTTTGCTGTAATTTTATGTGATAAACCAACACAAGTGGTGCATAATTGTGAAATTGAAGAAAAATTATGCATATTTTTTCAAAATGTTTTACAAATAAAAATCTGAAAATTGGGTCATGCATTTGTGTTTGACAATTCTTTTTTGCAAAATAGTTCAAGCTCAGTCAGATTGGATTGAGAGCATTTGTGAACAGCAATTTTCAAGTCTTCTTTTTCAATTCTCAACTGGATTTAGGTCTGGATTTTGACTAGGCCATTTTAACACATGAATATGCTGTGAGCTAAATCATTCCATTGTGGTTTGGCTATATGTTTAGGGTCATTGGCCTGCTGGAAGGTGAACATCTGCCCCAGTCTCAAGTCTTTTGCAGACTCTAACAGATTTTCACGCAAGATTGCCCTGTATTTGGCTCCATCCTTCTTCCAATTAACTCTGACCAGCTTCCCTGTCCCTGCTGAAGAAAAGAATACCTACAGCATGATGCTGCCAGCACCATGTTTCATAGCTGTGTTAGTTTCCCCCCCCACACATATTGTTTAGCATTTAGGCCAAAAAGTTCATGTTGTTCATGTCAGATCACCTTCTTCCACATGTTTACTGTGTCCCCCACATGGTTTGTGGCAAATTGCAAACCTCTTCTTGCCACTTTTCCCTAAAAGCCAGATTTGTGGTGTGCATGACTAATGGTTGCCCAGTGGACAGATTCTCCCATGAGATGTGGATCTCTGCAGCTCCTTCAGAGTTACCATGGGCCTTTTGCCTGCTTCTCTGATCAGTGCTCTCCTTGTCCGTTCTGGCAGTTTCAGCCATGTCTTGGTCGCGTTGCAGATGTGCCATAGTTTTTCCATTTTCAGATTTTGGATTGAACAGTGCTCCGTGAGATGTTCAAAGATTGGGATAAATTTTTTATAACCTAACCCTGCATTAATGTCTACACAGTTTTATCCCTGACCAGCCTGGTGTGTTCCATGGTCTTCATGATGATGTTTGTTCACTAATGTTATTTAACAAACCTCTGAGGCCTTCACAGAACAACATCCAGGCAGATTTCTATTTACTAACTAGTGTAACAATCAGACTCCCGGAGACAAGGCTTTTAGCTGGTAGTACATAAATAGAAGGGACTCTTGAGACGGGCAGATCAGTGACGAGGTCCATTCCCTGGAGGGACCTGGGGGAATGAAGGACAGGCTGAGGGAGGATCTTCCCAGCAGGGCGATGATGAGGCGTCTGTTGTTCCTCAGCGGCCCACTGGATGGTGTTGACAGAAAGATCTGGCGAAAGTAAGGGTGCAGGCTGAGGTTGAGGGTGCATCCACCTTAATGTTCCTGGACCCAGTATGGCACATGGACGAGGAGTGCTTCACCTCTTGGGTCCTTGGAGGCTCTATGGAAATGGTGAGTTGGTCGATGTGATCGTGGGTCAGACGTTGAAGTCCCAGAAGCGTCATAGCCTGCTTCACTGGAGTCAAGGAGGTTTTCCACCTGGGACACGGAGGGCAAATAGGGCAAACAAAATAGCATGCCCAGGCTGGCCACAGTAAAGACAGAGTCCATCCGTGCTCCATCACAATCTTTCGGCCTGGGTAAGTCGGACCACATCTACCTGCATGGGCTCAGGGGTGTCCTGCAGAGGTGCAGGAAAGTCAGGCCCTTGCAGCTCGGCCAAGCATCCTCTCCGCCGATGAGCGACACAGATGACAAGCTGAATCACCTTTAGGGTGCAAGCTGCAGCCAGAGTGATGGCTCCAAGCCCTGACGGAAATGGGTAACCAAGGCCACTTCGTTCCACCCTTTGCGCCAGCGAGGGTTCGGAACTCCAGAGTGTATTTCCGAATCTCCATCTTTCCCTGGCGAAGACGATGCAGCTTTTCCCTGTTGTTGTTGTTTATGCACCACTATGTTGTGGTCTATCACATGAAATCTCAATAAAATACATTAATGTTTGTGGTTGTAATGTGACAAAATGAGTATGCGCGCAAGTTGTAAACACATAGCTGAGACATACTCTGTCACCATCTTAACTGTTCTTTGGGCCAGCTGTTTGTAGCATTAGCATTACCTCAGCACAAAACCAGATCACTGGAGGAGTAGTATCTTCTTGTTTGGCCATGGTCAGATGGGTTTCCACATGTCCAGCATCCTGTAAAGTGCAACTTACGGCTCAATCATCATCAGCAAGTTGCCCTATAGCCTCTCACATGGTGAGGACTGTCCATAGTGGCTCCATGCACTGAAGTCAGGCCCTGTCCTTCCTGGCATTAGCCTAATGGATCTCCTAATAGTTAGCCTCCCGGTTACACACACACACACACACACACACACACACACACACACACACACACACACACACACACACACACACACACACACAGGGTGAAATTTGTGGATTAAAGGTTGCCTTTTTCCCCTCAGCTGAATTACAGTCAAACCATTACAACGAAGATGCATGTGTAAAATAAGAACTTATTAGTTTTATTATTTTCTATCGAAACGTACTGATAACTATCTTTTATATTTCCAAAAAGCGAATGCTAACGATTTTACCACTGTGTTACACTGTGTGTGTGTGTGTGTGTGTGTGTGTTGCAGAAGTGAAGGTGGATACAATGGTGCAGAATAAAAGAAATTTATTAAAGAGAGGCACACAGTCAGATCCAAAACACACAAAACAATACCAATAATATGGGGCAAACATAAGTCAGCCGATCAAGCAAAAAGAACATCACAGGCAGGGCTAGATCATAAATTAACAGGCAGGCAAATGTCTTACACAAGTCACTGTACTATCACAGGTTAGGCTACTATACGGGACTGGCAGGCAGGAAGAGAGAAACACACTGGAAAACAAAGTATGGCACACTGGACAGTACTTCACTCAGAGTCGCATTTTGTTTATTGATGTGTTCATTTGTTTATTCAATCTTTTTTAAGTTTATAGAAAATGTGCTGCAGTGTGATGTAAAATTTTGGCTATGTCACCCAACCCTACTTAGGTTTGGTAATTTGTGTTATTGTATCTTTCCACTCAACACAGTGTGTTCTTTGAGGAAGACAAGCATGGAAGCTTGCACACTGCACAGGGCCAGAACCCTTTTGCTTCAGAATTTTTCACCTGCTATGAACCCAATATTACATCACCAGCTTTGAATCGCTGAGCCTGACAGTCATATTTATGTATGACTACAAAGCTAGTGCAGAGCAAAGAAGACACAGGAAAATGAAATGGCTAACAGGGTCTCCATGATTTATTATGATGGGACCATAAGTATTGTACTAGGTGACAAGTATGAATTTAGGTCATTCATGAATTAAGGCTTGTAGTTTACAAAACAAGGTAAATTAGGTTCCTCATACAAAAAAGCAGTGTCTGTAACCAGTCGGATTTTCCGACTTTTGTCGGATTTAAACAAAATTGTCAGATAAAGTAGGATTTGTAGGTATTTTCCTGCCATTTCGCACTTTTCCGTCAGATTTTTTAAAAAATTACCGCAGCTTGTTTACATTGAGAACTTGAACTAGGTCAAAAAGTTAAATCTAGTGAGCGTACTCCCTCTGTAATCTCCAGTATTTCTAGTATCTCACAGTCCATAATCATGTGTCTCAATCATGTGACCGGCAGCGGGAACCTGCCCCCCATGTTAAAGTGGCGAAAACAAACCACTGCGCTGCGAGAATACAGTCTGGTTAACGTGTCTATTGGTTTGTTTGTTTTTTGCTAATTTTTTGCTGTCATCATACCTAAAAGCTGATGTGTAGAGGGCTGTACGTCTAATGTAAAGAAAGTTAAAGTTTCGTATGTTATCACTAAATGGGAAAAGACGCAAGTAATTTAGTGTCTGAGCGCCATCAACCGGTGAGCATTAAAGTGAATCCAGGGAAAATAAGCAGTGAATCCAGGGAAGATAGTGGAATCTCAATTATCCACACACAATCTTCCTCCTCATTCTTGAATCTTGAATCTAATGCTGCCGTTCATAATAACATGGATGACGAGATTTAAGAGACCTTCTTTACAGTTTGTCAGAAATGTTTTTTTTAAACCCATTAAATTAACAAACATATCAGCTAACAAGTCGGCCTTCACATATTTCATTAGATAATTTAAAAAAGGTTTCGCATTAATTGTCAGTAAAGATCATTTGTGTTATGGTAAGGAAATATTAATATTCTAAATAACATTCAAGATTCTACTAGATTGCACCAGATTCCATCATTTAACATCAAAAATCTAAAAAGACCCCGCTTTTGCCGATGAATGCACTTAAAGTAGGATATTTTTTTTCCCTTCAGTCTTGTTACAGATGCTGAAAAAGATAATACACAAATTACCTTTAATGTAACATTTTCCTTTGTTTCACCATATTTCTTTTTTTTTTTTTATGACTGAGTTATGTGATACTGTGCTGTAAGTGTAGTGTGGTATCCCTGTATAAAATTCAGATTGAATAGATCACCCGGGTAACTACATTACATGCATTCTGAGCATCTGGACATCCTACATACAATTTCTGCATATTTATAATATGGACGTATGAGTATTCGATTTATGGTGCATTGTCATGCTGGAACAGCTTTGGGCCTCTTCCTGTGCAGAAATCTTAATGATTTGGCAAACAAGGTCAAAGACACACAAATTGGTATAATAGTCATATTTTTTGGCCATACAGTGTACATCTGCAGGTTTCCTGTGTGACCAAAATAAATAATTTCAGAACTTTTTCCACTTTTAGTGTGACCTATCACCTGTACAGTTTTAAAAAAAATCAGAAAACAAGTGCATTTTTTTATTTTAATTAAAATAAGAGTAATGATTGTGTTTATGTCTCTTTCAGGACCTACAATAGCTTATAAGTCTGTAAAAGTGAAGCTCCATCAGTCTGCTACACTCCCATGCAATTTTAAATGTTCTGGATTGGTCAGGTGGACCAGGATCCATGCTCAAGATGTTGTTCTGGCTGAGTGTAATCAGACATCATGTAGGTCAGTGAAGGGATATGAAATGGCTCATGATCAGTACCTGAAGGGGAATGTCTCTCTCATCATCACTGCAACTGATTACAAGAAGAGGGGTTTATATATCATTGACTGTGATGGCACAGACATTCGTGATGTTTGTCTCATCATTGAGCGTAAGTATCATCATTTGTCCTCATTATAGTGATAAACACTTAGTAAGTCAAATAATTAGTTTTATTTTATCAGATTTCCATACACTTTAATTCCGTAATGCATTTGTTCTCTTCAGCTTTGATGTTATCAGTTCAGTTAAACCCTAGTGAAGATCTAGTGATGGATTTGCCCATACCAGAACCAGTGGAGGTGGTTTATAAACCTAGTGATTCAACTGATTTATATGGACAACAGATCTGTACAGTGACTCAAAAGTCATTGCAGTGTAAAGATGAATACATACAGAGAGCATCACTCAGTTCCACAAACATCACACTGAGAAATGTGAAGCTGAATGATAGTGGAACTTACTCCGTCCGGGACACAGACAATGATGATATCATTCATATATACACACTATTTGTGAAAGGTAGGCCATTAAAGTTATTTCTTTGAAACATTCAGATTTTTTTTTTTTTTTTTTGCTACAGTGATGTGAAAACGTGTTTGACCCCTTCGTGATTTTTTTCTTTTTTTGCATGTTTGTCACACTTAGATGTTTCAGATCATCAAACAAATTTAAATATTACACAGAGACAACACAAGTAAACACAAAATGCAGTTTTTAAATGAAGATTTTTGTTATTAAGGGAGAAAAAAATCCAAACCTACATAGCCCTGTGTGAAAAAGCGATTGCCCCCCTGTTAAAACATAACTGTGGTTTATCACACCTGAGTTCAAATTCTCTAGCCACACCCAGGCCTGATTACTGCCGCACCTGTTCTCAATCAAGAAACCACTTAAATAGGACTTGCCTGACAATGTGAAGTAGACCAAAAGATCCTCAAAAGCTAGACACCATGCCGAGATCCAAAGAAATTCAGGAACAAATACAGGAATAAATACTTTCACCTGCAACTGTTAAAATGCAGAATTTAAAGTGTGACAGTAATCCTTAAAAGAGAGGCTTGGTGATAACCTCTTACATAACATGTTTCTCTACATATCTGAAAGTTGCTGACTTACTGTTTTTGATCAGAGCTTCCAACAACAAGAGATAACCAATCTTGTGTCCTTTCTCACATCCACACACCCTTCGGAAATGACATAGCAGTGAACATGCTCAAACTGCATTCAGTGTCACACACCAACACATGGGGAAGTTTTGTGTTGTAGCTCACCTGCTACTCAAGCACAGTGACATGCACTGACATACAGAATGTGTACATTGGCTATAGCTTCTATTTAGAGTTAACACTCTTGCTACATGTTTGAGTAAAAATATATAAAACATTTTTCCCTTTAGTATTCTGGAATTATATGCACTTAACCCTTAAACAGGCATGAGTGGAAAATAAATTGTAAAAAAATATTATTATAATAATTATTCTTCTATTTAAGATCCAAGTAAACATATTCATTATTACTTTTTAAATATCTTGTATATTTTGGATTTTATGAGTTGTATCTCCCAGTATATGGTGTCTTATTCAGGTAATCAACAGAAAAAACTGTAGTATCCCCTGGTGCACGTTGCCTTTTTAAGGGTTAAAACATTACCAGTACATGCTATATTATTATTATAACTTTATACACCTGACTACATCACTATGTTTGTCCTTTCAACCATCCATCATGTGTTCTGAGGCCAGAATTCGGAAACTGTTTAAGATATCATAACTTAGCACTTACTTCTACTAAGCAGTGTAGTTGTGCCTTTTATTATTTTGGGATTTCTGCAATTCACATTTTCTGACATATGGAGAGCGAGATGATATGTCCTCTCCTGAGAACTGTCTTAACTGAATCAAAATATGTTTCATGTGCCTATTAATAATTCTGTCTGAATTAATGCAATGAACAATATTAATTTAGCTAAAAATTAATTGTGGTGCTTAGCTCGTTTACACTGAAGCATGTGCTCCAGTAAATGGGGTCTGGCAATGGCAATAGTACACTAATTTTGGGAATGGGTCTAGGTAAAAAATCTTGTTCAACTCCACATGAGATCATCTTGACAAATCCTAAATATAAATACCTTTAAAGTGACACTGTGTGTGTGTGTGTGTGTGTGTGTGTCATAGAGGTCCAGGCAGAATCAGAAAGGAAGATGGAGAGTGGCTGGGTATGGAGGATACTGCTGCCGGTCATTATTATTGGTATTATTATTGGTGGTGTTGTTGTGGCAACAAAGTTTGTAAAGAAGACACGACATATAAAGCATCTTGAGCAGGAAAAAGCACAGCTTGAGGAAACTGTAAGTAATGACAGCCCCATAGTGTGTGTGTGTGTGTGTGTGTGTGTATGTGTGTGTATGTGTGTGTGTGTGTGTGTGTGTGTGTGTGTGTGTGTGTGTGTGTGTGTCCTTAATATTGCTCGCTTGCTCATGGACTTGTTGTGGCCACGAACAAATAAGTCTCATTATGTGAAAACATAAAGAAAAGCAAACTTTTAAAAAATGTTATAGTTTATTTCACATTTTTAACCATTACAGATGCTAATGTTGTTTTTGAGCCATTCAAAGTTTAGTAGATACTACATGAAAGCATCAGTAAGCCGCTATCTGTAAAGGTATGATTTCACACTCATTAAAAGCTTTAGTGGATACAAGAAAAAAAACACAACATTATTTGTTTTTCCATTTTAAATAAGGACAGTTGGGACACCGTCTGCTCCTAGTAACTGTAACTAACCATGAATGTCCATTTTGATTCAAGCATTAAGGCACTCAGAATTAGTTTTTTTTTTAATCAGACCAATCAGATTATGCCATTCCCATATAGCATATACTATGGCTGGACAATATAAACCAGAATGATATCTTAAATTTTTTTTAGCTGAATAGCGATTTATAATATGATATAGCTCTCTTTTTTCCACACCTAAAGTAATAACAAGAATACAGTTTTCAATCAAAGCCACATGTCCAAATGGTCTGAAAAGATTTTTTATTATTAGGCAAGCTGTACATGTACAAAAAAACTAGCTCAAAAATAAAGTATATATTAAATAGTTCATATATTAATACTATTTATTATATGAAATGATATAATGAACAAAATTAAACTATTTAATATATTCAATAAAATGCTCCTTGCCCTGCAATGGCCTGGCAAGCTGTTTAGGGTGTACTCTGCCCTCGCCCAGAACCGGCTGAGATGGGCGTCAGCCTCCCCGCGACCCTAATTAGGATTAAGCACTTCAGAAAATGAATTAATGAATAAAATAAAATAATGTTCTTTTCCAGGGGCAGTGGTGGCCTGGTAGTGGGGTGCTGGCTTACTGATCCAAAGGTTGGGGGTTCAGTCTGACCATCACCAGGTTGTCACTGCTGTCCCCCCAGTGCAGCTAACTGGGTTATCAAAGGCCGGCCATGTCTCTCACTGTCTGTGCTGAGAGGCATGTAAAAGAACCATTGCTGACTTTTGTAAAGAGTAGGCCATTGAGTTGCTATCAGCATATTTCTGCCCTGCGATGGCCTGTCGAGCTGTCCAGGGTGTACTCTGCTCTCCCCCAGAGTGCACAGAGATGGGCGTCAACCTCCCCATGACCCTAATTAGGGTTAAGCGGTTTAGAAAATGAATGAATGAATGAATGTTCTTTTCCTTCATAACATAATACTCACAGCTGTGGAAGTGTAAACTGAAAAGATACAGAGCCAAGTTAACAAAAGGCTGACTTGCTCTTTAAAAAGGGGATTTCCCCTGAGGTAGAAAGTTCTTTCTTTGCCAAATAAAGTGCTTCACAATGTTAATACACTACCCAGCATCCCTTGCACCGCTCATAGTCACCTGATTTTTTTTGACACACTCAACACATGACCACCATCAACCCACTATCATACACAGACCTTATTACCAGTTTTTTATGTTACAGCTATACATTATTTAAACACTTTTGAGTTTCACTGTAAATGGCTCTGTGTCTTTCTACCATTCATTACCAAGCCTTGTATATCTGGACTGTTTATTCTGTGTATAACCAGTTTCAGAGAAATGTGTCAACATTTCAGAGTATTTTGTCCTGCCTCTTATATTGCATTGCTGTGTGTAACTTCTATCTGTTAGACCAACTCCATTCTGGATTATCTCTGCTAAACTGTTTGTCTGATTGCTTGACCTCTGCCTGATTATTATTGCTAAATTATGATTTACATTTGTTTGACACAAACTTCATCAAACATACCTTTTTTGGACTGTGCTGTACACATGGAGGAGGATGGAAGTCTCAGAATTGAAGTAAACAGGAAACCAACACACACTGACCAGTACCTGCTTTTTGATTCACACCACCCACTGGAACACCAACTGTCTGTCATGAGAACCCTTTTTGTCAAATCAGCAAAGAAATTCAGAAGTAACAACACGACATCCAACAGAGAGGAGAAGAAGACCAGGGGCAAAAATGTTGTCATGCCATATGTGGCAGGAGTGTCTGAGAAACTTCGAAGGATTTTCTCTAAACATGACATTCCAGTAAATTTCAAACCCAA
>JAQMYF010033316.1:0-14689 GCA_030014195.1 Neosilurus mollespiculum
AAACGCCCGAGCTGGGAATCGAACCCAGGACCTTCTTGCTGTGAGGCGGATGTGCTAACCACTACACCACCGTGCTGCCTTACACACACTTCAGTGAGGTTCAAACATGGGCTTTGAGTAGGCATGCCACTGCACTTCCTGGGTATTACCAGCTTTGCCTTATGTCAAGCCAATCCCTCTTTGGGCGTTTCCCTTGGAGTCGATTTTCACTATATCTTTAACCATTTCTTGCTGCCATAATGATAAGTATCATGTGATTTTGTTTTTATTTTGGTCATACCCTGATTATCTGTGTCTGCTGATTTTTTCTCTCTGTACAAGTTTTTGTCTTAGTCTAGTAGCTTGTATGCCTCATATTACTGTAACATAGCCTTGTGATTTTTTAAGCCCTGTCCTCTGTGTTTTGTTTTATAGTTTAGACCCATGTTTATGAAAATTTATTAACCTTTGTTAACTCTGATTGCTGATGCATTTATTCCTGTTATAAATAATAATGACTTCTGGAAAAGTTCAAATAAACATGTTGAGTTTACTGACTTGCACCTTAGTTGCACATATTTCAATCATATTCAAGGCTTCTTTTCTGAATATTTGCTTAATAGTAACATTACCATATGTTTTACAATGGTAACCATCTATCTACATATATTATTATTATTATTATTATTATTATTATTATTATTATTATTATTATATAATTATAATTATTATGTCAAATAAATCTGACTTTCAGTTTGTTTTGTGTCCACTGTTTTCTGTGTTCAATTTCAACTGTCCATAAATGATCAGTTACAAGCTGTGGCCAGTATCACTAAGGAAGACCAGATGGAAAATGAAGAAAACCACCATAAAGACACATTGCATGCACATGATTCACACACACACACGCACGCACGCACGCACACACACACACACACACACACACACACACACAGACTACTGTGTTTCCATGACACTGAAGTTTGTTGTTGACATGACAACACAAATGATCAGACAAGAGTAGTGTAAACCACAATGGTGTGTGATGAAGTAGAGAGAGACACACACACACACACACACACACAGAGAGAGAGAGAGAGAGAGAGAGAGAGAGAGAGAGAGAGAGACCGTGTGACACACACACACACACACACACAGACAGCAATAATTATGTAAACAGAGATGGGGGAAAAGCAAAAAAAGAAATGCAGAATGAATGAGTGAGAAAGAGAGAGAGAGAGAGAGAGAGAGAGAGAGAAATGGAGTGTGAGAGACAAGACAGAGAACATGAAATAAGAGAGAATGATGAAAGTAAAAAATACATAAAACAGAGGAATATAAAAAAAAACAAAGAAAGAAAGATGGGGTGGGGTAGAAAGATAATTGGAGTACACATGTTCCTCCCGCTCCAAATCTAAAACAGCCATCAGCATTTACATCATTCAAATCTGGCAGGTGGCCAGAACTATCATGAATCAGTCATAAATGCTTTATAAAACACACATGCACACACACGCACACACACACACACGAACACACACATACACACACACACACACACACACACACACACACACACACACTATAATATCTGACCTTTCCAAAAAATGCATTGATATACTGTAGGCTTCTAAGTTATCTTTAAAGGGCTGATATGACCTTTGACCCTTGGAAATGCTGCAGTATTGTTTTCCATCTTAAATCTAGCTTTGTAATCTTTCTTTATAGAGCTTTTCTCCCATGTGCAGGTGGAAAGAACTAAAATCTCCTTGTTTATTCTTTACATTCTGGACAGTCGTACTAAGCATTTCACTACATATTGTACTGTGTATAATTTGTATGTGACAAATAAATTTGAATTTGAATTTGAATTTTGAATTTGAATTAGGAAGGAAGAATCTGTTGAAAGGTTATTCATCATGTAGAATCATGTGTTTGAAATGTGATGAACTTTTAGGAAATGTTCCTGCAGTGGAGAGATGTTTATTCAGGAGGCTCTGCGGGATTAAAAGACATGAATATGGAAATGATTTGGGAAGAACATAACAACAAACCTCCCAGGATTTTTTTTCATGAGAGATTAGTACTGTCAGAGAAACAGGCTTTTTCATCTGCTTTCCAAAAACACACGCTGACACACATGGAGGAAACAAGCAGGGTTGGATACCATGACTAACAACTTTTAAAATAAAAGGTTAACACCTCCACACAGGGTGTGTTAATATCCGCTTACTGTTCTGTAACTGTTTAAGGGAATGTTTTTTATTTCTGTTAAGCAGGGGCGTGCAAACTCCTGTCCAAACTGTGAGCATGAAAACTCCTTACAGCTTATTAATGGATTCAGAAGACAATGTCTACAGCAGCATCTATCCATCCATCCATCCATCAACTCATCAATCCACCCACCCATCCATCCATTCATCTATCCATCAACCCATCAATCCACCCATCCATCCATCCATCCATCCATCCATCCATCTATCCATCAACTCATCAATCCACCCATCCATCCTTCCATCCATCCATTCAATCAACCATCAACTCATCAATCCATCATCCATCTATCCATCAACTCATCAATCCACATATCCATCCATCCATCTATTCATCAACTCATCAATCCACCCATCCATCCATCCATCCATCCATCCATCTATCCATTAACTCATCAATCCATCCATCCATCCATCTATCCATCAACTCATCAATCCACATATCCATCCATCCATCTATTCATCAACTCATCAATCCACCCATCCATCCATCCATCCATCCATCCATCCATCAATTCAATCAACTCATCAATCCACCCATCCATCTATCCGTCAACTCATCAATCCATCCATCCATTCATCCATTCATCAACTCATCAATCCATCCATCCATCCATCTAGCCATCCATTCAATCAACCATTCACCCATCAATCCATCCATCCATCAACTCATCAATCAACCCATCCATCCATCTATCCATCCATCTATCCATCAACTCATCAATCCATCCATTCATCCATCAAACCATACATCCATTCATCAATCCATCTATCCATCAACTCATCAATCCACCCATCCATCTATCCATCCATCCATCCATCTATCCATCAACTCATCAATCCATCCATCCATCCATCTATCCATCAACTCAACAAACTATCCATCCATCTATCCATCCATCCATCCATTCATTCAATCAACCATCTACCCATCAATCCATCCATCCATCCATCTATCCATCCATCCATCGATCCATCAACTCATCAATCCATCCATCTATCCATCAGTACATCCATCCAATCCATCCATCCATCTACCCATCAATCCATTCAATCAACCATCTACCCATCAATCCATCCATCCATCCATCTATCCATCAACTCATCAATCCATCCATCTATCCAACGATCAATCCATCCAATTATCCATCTACCCATCAATCCATGCAATCAACCATCTACGCATCAATCCATCCATCCATCTATCCATCGATCCATCTACTCATCCATCTATCCATTCATCCATCCAATCAACCATCTACCCATCCATCTATCCATCCAATCATCCATCTACCCATCCAAATCAACCATCTACCCATCATTCCATCCATACATCCAATCATCCATCTACCCATCAATCCATCCATCCATCCAATCAACTATCTACCCATCATTCCATCCATCCATCCAATCAACCATATACCCATCAATCCATGCATTCATACATTCAAAAAAACCATCTACCCATCAATCTAGCCAACCATCTATCCATCCATCCATCCATCCATCCTGCTAGCCATCAATCCATCTAATCATTCACTCATCCCTTTATCCATCCAAACCAACCAACCTTCCATCCATCCATCTATTCATCCATCACATTCATCCATCAATTCATCCATCAATTCATCCACCCACCCATCCATTTATCCATCTCTTCAACCAACCAACCATTCATCCACACATCCATTCAATCATCCACCCATCCAATCAACCATCCATCCCATATCCATCCATACCATCCATTCGATCTATTCAGCTTACCATCTATTCATCCTTCCATCCATAAATCCATCTAGCCAGTGGGACATCCATCCATTCATCCATCCATCAAATCAGTTATTCATTGCTGGTTGTTGGAGACCTGGAGCCAATCTGACATTGGTCAAGAGGCTCATCAGAGAGGCTTAGTCTATCACCAAGCTAACAGAAAGACAAACAACCTTTAACTCTCACATCCACAGCTGTAGATGGTAGCAGGGCAGGAATTTGAAACAATCATGCACTTTGTGACAAGTTTTGACACTTAGAACAGAGTTATCTCTGTTATTATCCACCAGAAATTCTTATGTAATACCCCATTTTTAAGGTTTTTTTTGATGCAAGAAACCCATTTTTGAAGTCGGCATTAAATTTCAAGGTCATTTTCAAGGTCAAATATCCAATTTTCAAGGTCGTTTATGGAAAAGTGAAGTTTAAATGTTGTTTATCAATCCTTAAAGCATAATTTTAAATTTTATGAAATGAAAATGGTGTTTATGTGAAAATGTAGTATCAGCGTCACTTCAAGGTTGATCAGGATGAGTATTTACACAGTGGTGATGGGTATATTTTATAACTTAACTAAACAACATCTGTGTTCAGCATGTAATGTGTGATCTGAAATAATTTTAAATTGGCACCAAACACTTTTTGTTTGTATAAAATACATGGACTGCAGTTGTCATTGCTGTTGTTTGTGCAACCCCCTTCACATTTACACAGTAGACTACAGCGAATGGCAGCTCGGTGATGCTTGCAATTTCCCCTACATGCAACTGAACAACCACAATGCAACAACATTGAGCAACTGTTGCTAGCATCTGGCAAATCAGTCCAATGCTGCACCCAAGCCTTGGTACTTTCATTCCAGTCCCAACCCCATTCTTTGCGGTCTGGGATATCAGGCAGTCAGGACAAAGACTGTGTCAAGTCCAGATGAATGCAGCGGTAAGAAGTGCACGCTTTATATGTTGGAACAAGGTATGTTGAGTAGGTGGGATGGACTCTAGAGATTTTAGACCATGAGTAAACTTTAGACTGTACAAATGCTACAAGCTGAGCCATAACAACAGGGTCATAGGTTTGTTGGCTGGAAGAAGATGCATCAGAAGACTTTGTCTTAGCAGCACGAGCAGCATTTTCGAGCTTTGTGTAACAAGAAGGGTGGTAACAGATATCTGCTGCTTCTGCATTTGCAGCATTAATTGCCGTGTTCAGACATGCATGGACAACCCAGTTTTGAGACTCTGTAGCCCACTTTAGAAGACTCTTGCCACAGTTAGCACTTCTAGCACGAAAGACAGACTCATTACCATCATCATATTTTTCACAGTAAACACACTGCTGTTTTTCACGGTCAAGAGTAGCTTTGAAGCTACAGCGTGCTTTCTTTGGCCTGATGGTGGACTTGAACATTTCAGTGTGTCTCATCTCATTGCCTCATTTGCGGTTCACATTGAGCCACTTTAGTACTAAAGAGTGACCTACAACTGTGGTGGTACATTGCTTCATTTCTTAACATTGTACTGGCAATCCCCGTACCATCATTTATACAGTCAGGATCAAGCACAAGTGGCAGAGTAATACCATTATCAACAAAGCTTTGCAAGTCACAAGCCTTTTGGTGACACACTTTACAATAGGGGGCTCGAAGATCCTTTTTAGAGACACCCTGGCATAAGCAACACAAATCCCAATTTATGGAGTTTCTTGTTTCTAACGCTAGACCAGCACTCATTTTGATCCCAAAATTTCAAGAAGATTGGCTCACAATGGCACATGAAAATGAAAACATATCACAGATATATACTAACAGAACAGCACAAACTCTTTCATAAATACAACTGAACACAATGATACAATTTCGACCACAGGGATCAAAACATAAAATAAAGGCAGGCAAGACCCCCCCTTCAGAGCAACACTTTCACAAGTACAAGTAAACACACACCAGTTCTGTCATAAATAACGCACACACTGATTCAACAAAAGATTCAACGGTTTGCAGTGTAACATCGACTGAACTGCAGCTGAGCAATCAGAAGGACCAAAGCAAAGACTTATACCCACTGTACCCTGTTCAAGCAGAAGGCTTTGTATTTTAGACTTTGTGATTTTACCCAGCAACAAAATGTAGCTGAAGTAATAACACAGTGTGGTTGTATCATTTACTACTTACGTATAATAACGAGTTTGTAATACATGAGATGCATACAAATTATTGTAGTATTATAGTATTATTGTACATTTCTGCAAGTTCCTTAATCGTACTTACAGTGAGGCATTTGTATTCAAATACAGCACAACCCTGTAATTAAAAGTCTCAAATATTTCTAACGAATAATATAAAACACAGTTCTAATCATTTGTATGAACACACATAACAATTAACTAATTGTTTTACCTTCATCAACTCCATTATACATAAAACATACATTTCTTAACATTTCTCAAGTGTTATTGATCGCCAAGGAGAATTTAATTTGGAATTTGACCTTCAAGATGACCTTGAAATGTAAATCCAACCCCAGAAATGGATATCTGACACCGGAAAACATGGAAATGGTGTTATTACATAAGAATTTTGCAAAGGTATTAATACATATATGACCCTAATATTTTTCTCGGGCGGCTATATTGGATTTTACGGAAACAGCCGAATCCAGTCGTGAATCAACTTGCTTGCAATGGTTTTTGAAAACTACATACCCATACCTAACTCCATGCCAAGTTGCAAAAACTTGTAATAAAGTGCACAATTGTTGTATTATATATACGAGTTCCTCCTCTGGTATTGTAGAAACCACTGGAGAAGCCAGAGAAAACCCTCGCAGGAACAATAATATGCAGATTCGATTCAGAAAAGGCCCCAAACAACCATCGGGCTCAAACCCAGAACATTCCTGCTGTGAGGCAACAGAGCTAACCACTGCATCACGGTTCCGCCTACAACAGCATCTGGAAGGTTTTAACACCATGTCCAGCATCTAAAAAACAGACTTTGAGCTAACATGTGCAGCTGATCTGTTGCTAATCTAATCCTACTGCAGCGGGAATGGACAGGGATGTGCAACACAGCATTGGTCACATGGATTTCTGTTTACATTTTCTTTTGCTAAAAAAAAGACTTGATTTGGTCAGATGTGGGTAGGAGACGGATTCATGCGCATATATCTGCAATTTATACCAATAATTTATGCATGTTAATGGTCTATTAAAGTAAAAAAGAATTAAAATAATAATAATAAAACACTAATCCAAACAAAGGCTTTGTCCATTGGCAGTAGAATCATCTTTACCAAGTCTACAATAATTTCAGAATAATAAACAACACCTGGATAACTTCTTTATTATCTGCTTATAACAAGTTTATCACATAGTACAACTATGTATGTGTCATGACATCATAGCTTTATCATGTATGACCGTAATCAAATCCCACACAGAGAGCAACATGAAACTTACTCAGCAGTTGCTACACCTCATTACTTTATTCTGAGCTAAGCAGCAATTCAGCGAATTCAGCAGAGCGCTGGATGTGAAAAGAAATGAGGAACTGCAAAAAAATTTTCACAGGATCCGCAGCCAATTCTTGCAACTGTTAGTGTGATAGTGCATGCGTCTACTATCAGAAAGAGACTGGACTCATTTCACCTGCATAGGAGACACGCTGGGAAAAAAGAACTTTGAAATGAAATGAAACCCATACTTAATACATGCAAAGTTTGTCTGATCCTCAAATCCCACTGTTTCATGTTTCATTTCTTGTGTAGAGATAAAAAAAACATCAATAACTCCCCACACAGTGGGGGCGCTAGTGTAATGTGAAAAATAGCAAAAGGTCATGTGATCATCTTTTGTCTCTGCTGGCAATGTGGACCTAATTTGCATATTAATACATGGCACGGTATTCTTTATTTTTTACGCACGATCGAACTCTGTGTCCAGACTTTTCCCCCAGTGCAGCTAGCTGGGTTACCAAAGGCCAGCCATGTCTCACTGTCTGTGGTGAGAGGCATTTAAAAGAATAAGCTGTATAATGTTATTTTCGACATTACACTTACCTTATATAAAGTGTTGAATTCACATCTTATTCTTGCGATTTTGCACATTCGCAAGAGTGAAACAGCAGCCTTTTCAAACAGGCTAATGCAAATTATCAAACAGATTTTAGCAGATTGTAACTTGTAGCTTGAAAACGAAAATGTACATATGTTCATATGTAACAGTAAAGATTGGAAGACTTTCCTTTTACATCATTTTCAAGCAATGAACGTATGAAGGGCTGAGAACCAGAGTGGTCTAGCCAACAGAAAGCTGTTTTTGAGAAAAATGACATGAAAGTTTTTTGCAATTAAAAAAAAAGAAACAAAAAATGTTCATGATATAATTCAAGGTCATAAGGAAGATGGAGGGTCATAGACCTCATCCACATCTGTCAAAATATGACATTTCATTTTTCAGTTTTTGTGGATTAGACCAATGTGGCTCTCAGCCGTTCATATAGCTGAAGGTCATAGAAATCACAGACACAGTTTTGGGGCCACAGTCACCATACAGATGAGGAAAAGAGAAGAACCTCATGCTAGCTGTGAAGCATGGACGTGGAAATGTTATGGTTTGGGGTTGCTTCACTGCCTCAGGGACTGAGCATTCATTGATTCATTCAAGAATGCTGCAACATATCAAAGATTGCTTAAAGACCATCTGTCTGAAAGCTGAAGGTGAAGCAGAGGTGAACCTTTCAACCGCATAGTGAACACCAATTCACCAAGGAACGGCTGCAAAAATGAAATGGAGCTGTGGAATGTTTAAGTGTGTTGTGTTGGGATATTAAAAGGGCAGTACTTGCAAGAAAACTCTCAAATATTTTGCGACAGAAGGGCGAATGGTCAGCAATTTCAGCAAGCTGATGTCAGAGACAACTATGCCCATGTGAAGTTATTTCTGCTGCAGAGGAATTTTTCACACTTATTTTTTTAACATGACTGTAAAACAGCAAACAAAACAATATCACATGCAGAAGGTTCATGAGTCGACAAGAATTACACAGATCACATGCATCGAATAAGGAAGAAGAATGGAACTAAAACCACAGCGTGTGCGTAAACAGGAAGTGTGATTTAACTACTACCCACAGTGGGATGGTAAAACTGCATAGCATGCCGGCAATACCAGTTGCTCAATACCAGTTCATTTCTTAATGAAAAAACGGATGTAAATGGAAAAATCATGCACAGTCTCCCAAATGTTCATAGTCAAAAAGTTACCCAGTCTTCCCTTGTGTGGTGTCTCGATCATCTGCCAAACTGCTTAATCCTACCAGGATCGTGGAGAGGCTGACAACACTGGGTGAAGGCTGAATACACCCTGATCGGCTCGCCAGAACATCGCAGGGCAACACACACAACCATTCACACTCCTGCTCACACCTAGGGGCGATTTGAAACGGCTAGTTAGCTTACTGTGCATGTCTTTGGACTGTTGGAGGAAACCGAAGTATCCGGAGGAAAGCCATGAAAGCACGGGGAGAACATGCAAACTAACTCCACACAGACACGTCCTCACCAAGCCCAGGACTTGAACCAAGGATCTTCTTGCTTTGAGGTGGACGTGCTAACTAGAACGCCACCGTGTCTACTCAGCTTTGTGCAGCTGATCAGAGGCTCAAGCAGGTCGGTTTTAACACATTGTCTTGTTTTAAATGAACATCAGGATATCACACAGCTAAAGCACCATCGCTTCCCTAATCAATATATACACCATCTGAAGGAGTTTTGTTTGAAGACGCCAGAAAGCAACTGCAGTGTACCTAAAGAGTCCCGGTATTCGTCATCCTTACAGCATAATTTGTGCGAATGTAACAAAGATGTTTATTTTAACATAAATGACCATAAAAAGCACATAACTGGTCATTTAATTGCTTGGTTTACTAGCAGACACTGCTTTGATTAGCAGTTTTTTTTCCCGAAAGTGATGTCAAAACGTTGTGCGGGGTTGATGTCTCTTGTGGAGACAATGAGACGTCACATTCGAGTTAGTTGGTTAGTATGTCTCAGCAAGAAGGTCCTTGGTTTGAGTCCCCGGCATTTCTGCATGGAGTTTGCATGTTCTCCCCGTGCTTGCATGGGGCTCCTCCGAGTATTTCAGTTTCCTCCTTAAGTCCAGAGACGTGCACATTAGGCTAATTGGCTGCTCCATATTACCCCTAGGATCTGTGTGTGATTGTGAATGGGTGTGTGTGTTGGCTCTGCGATGGTCTGGTGAGCTGTTCAGGGTGTGATATAGGCCTCAACCTCCATGTGGCTCTTATAGGATTAATCAGTTCAGCTATTGAATGAATAAATATGTATTTAATAAATATGTAAAAATGAGAGAGAATCAGCATGTTTAATTTATCTAAATCAGTAGGACTTCAGTCACTGCTGTGCACACTTTTCTGTATGAAACAAAAGCATTTTGTTAGTTAAGACACAAACACAGCCACAGAGAGGTAACGTTATGACAAGTTCTCTGCGGTTCTCTACAGTTCTGCGAATTTTTCCAGCTGTAACTAAAATGAAGAGGAAGAAATTGTTTATGAGTGAGTGTACGCGGTAAGATCCGATAACAGAATACAGATTCAAACTGAAGTGCAGCAGAAACAAAATGAGGGAAACACCTGCCACGTTCTTCTTCATCTTCTTGTCCATATGGATCAAACAAAGGCGGCACAGTGGCACAGTGATTAGCACGTCCACCTCACAGCAAGATTCCCCCGGCCCAGGCGTTTCTGTGTGGAGTTTGCATGTTGTGTGTGTGTGTGTGTTGGCCCTGTAATGGTCTGGCAAGCTGTCCAGTGTGTACCTCGCCTTTGCCCAGAGTCGGCTGAGATGGGCATCAGCCTCCCGCAGTCCTAATTATTAAGCGCCTTAGAATGAATGAATGAACGAATGAATGAGTGGATCAAGCAAACACAGACCTAGGTCAAGGAAGCGTTTGTGATTTCCCTGACCAGGAAATAAAAGTGAGCACACACACTCATGTAAACATTGAGCACACACTCGGAGCAGTGGGCTGCCACACACATTGGGGGCGCCCGGAGATCAGTTGGGAGTTAGGTGCCCTGAAGGTGGAGGAAGTGAAGGTGCAGCTCACTCCCCAACCGCCACCCATTTTTCCAGCTGGTTCGGGAATTGAACCAGCGACCTTTCAGTCCCAAAACCGCTTCTCTAACCATTAGGCTACGGCTGCCCTCTAATCCTTCGTTTACATTATTTAAATACATTTATGGTATTTGTGGTATTTGGCAGACACCCTTATCCAGAGTGACTTACACTTTTATCTATTTATACAACTGAGTAGATGAGGGTTAAGGGCCTTGCTCAGTGGCCCAACAGTTGACAGAACTGTGGCGTGAACTAATGACCTTCAGGCTAGTAAGCCAGAGCCTTAGCCACTGAGCTGCCATGTTTTAGACTGCAGACATCCATTAGGTTCACAGCTGCTGTGTCTCAGCTGTCGACAGCTAAGTGGTATGCTGTGCACCCAGCCCCCGGCCCCCCTCCCTGTTAATCCAGTGTCTTTAATTTTTAATAGTACAAATATTAACATAGCTGGATTCCACCCCCTGTGTCCTTTGGAGAGCTATAATAAGCTCCATATATCAGATTTCATCAGCTGTCATTACACATCATGGCCTGCAGATGGCAGTGTTGCACAGTGTGTACATTTTACCAAGTCATAATGAAATGGGGGGGAGAGAGACAGAGAGAGAGAGAGAGAGAGAGAGAGAGAGAGAGAGAGAGAGAGAGCATCTATCCTTCTCTTTATCTTTATATCTCTCAGTCTGTCCGTCTACCACCCTGGACATATTCATAGTCTATTTTTTTTTATTTTCCAGCAGACCCTGTCCACATTCTTTTTTTTTCGAAAGTTTCTTTTTTTTTTTTCCTTCCACAGTCAGTAAGCATCAGGCTTATGAGAGTTCTCTCCATCCCCTGCTCTCTCACCTTTCTCGACTTCTTTCTCCTCTGATGGAATCGCAGCAGCTCCTTGTGTTGCCTCGAGACGAAGTTCACCGCCGCGTACTCCAGCAGAGCCGAGAACACGAAGAGTAAACACACAGCCATCCAGATATCTATGGCTTTCACATAGGAGACCTGGATCACACACACACACACACACACACACACACACACACACGCACACACAGTCATTACAGTGCACAGAGGTGTATGGAATGGTGTTATATAAACACCAGTGAAGCGGTCATGGGATTTTGGTGCACAGTGACCACTGTCTCATAGACAAACAGAATCATTCATTCATTCATTCATTCATTCATTCGTCTCATGTTCTGAAAGGTTTAATCCTACTAGGGTCACAATCCTACTAGGGAGGCTGGAGCCTATCCCAACCGAATATGGGCAACGGCGGGGTGAACCCTGAACAGCTTGCCAGTCTCAGAGTGAACACACACAATCATTCTCACTCGCACTCACACGTAGGGGCAATTTGGAACAGCCACTTAGCCTAATGTGCATGTCTTTGGACTGTGGGAGAAAACCAGGGTACACAGAGGAAACCCATCATAAATCTGTTGGTTGATTAATATAGACTTTATTAGAGCATTTTTAAAGAGTTGATGAATATTGTATTAGACAATTTTCTTATTACAGTGTTATTAGAGGCTTTAGTAAAGTTTGTAGACAGTTATTAGAGATTTGTTACAGTGCTTTTAAGGAGTTATTGGAGAGTCGTTCGAAATTTTATTAGATACTTTATTGGAGTTTTTTAGTCTTTAAATAGTTAATTAGAGAATTATTAGAAGATTTATCATAATAATAGTTATTACAGTTATTAAAGTGTTATATCTTTTTAAGCTAGGTGTCATTAGAGTTTTATAAGAGTGTATAATAAAGAGTTATTACTGAGTTATTAGATATGAATTTAAGTTGTATTACAATGTCATTATAGAGTTATAAAACTGTTATTTATTAGTTAATAGTGAGTTAGACTAATCAAGTTTTATTAGGTGTTATTACAGCATTATAAGACTTATTACATAGTTATTAGTGTGTTATTAGAGTGTTATTAGGGCGTTATTAAAGAGTTACTGAAGAGTCATTAGAGCATTATTATAAACATCTAAGAGTGTTAAACAGTTGTTGGCTCATTAGTATTGTATAAGTGTGTTATTGATGTGTTATTACAGAGTCCTAAGAGTGTTTTTAAAGTGACATTGCAGACTTATTAGGGAGTTATTAGTGTTACAGTGTTATTACAGTGTTACTACAGAGTTATATGCTCATAAGATAGTTTTAGTGTGTTGTAAGAGTATTATTACAGTTATGAGTGTTATTAGATAGTTATTAGTGTTTTATTAGATTAATACAGTGTCATTACAGAGTTACAAGAGTTAATAGTTAATAGTATGTTATCAGTGTTTTTTAGAGGGTTGTTAGAATTTTAATAAAATGTTATAAGTGTAATTAGTGTGCCATTAGAGTGTTGTAATAAAGTTATTCGTGTAATAGTAGTGTTATTAGAATGTTATTAGTGTTATAACCATGTTATTAGTATGCTATTAGATATTAGATTAGTGTGAGTTACTGATGTAATCTGACCTTAGGCAGAGAGGTTCTGGAGCCGGAGCTCTGTGTGGTCATGGTGAGCACAGTGGTGATGCCCAGAGCCACACGAGCAGGAGCAGCATCCATATTGATCCAAAAGGACACCCAGGACAAGATGACGATAAGCAGACTGGGGATGTACATCTGGATCAGGTAATAACCCATCTGCCTCTCCAAGTGGAAACGCACCTCGATGCATGTGAACTTCCCTAGAGGAAAGAAAGAGAGGACTAAGTTTTCATTATTACTGTCATCAAACATTTTTTAAAATAAAACAATAATAAACTACAGGGTAGGGCAGGGTCGATTAGCGGTTAAGGCACTGGATCACTAATCAGAAGGTCATGAGTTTAAAACCTAGAACACCAGGCTGTTACCTTAATTTAACCAGGAACGTCACTAAGATCAAGTTTTATTTACTGAGGTGTCCTGGAAAACAAATAAGAAACTGAGGAACAAAACGAGGGTACATTATTAATGACACATACACAGTGTAGCCGTGTGTAGATGTGTGTAGAATTGTAGCAGTGTATATCACCATGTAGCAGAATGTAGCATTGAATAGCAGTGTGTAGATGTGTGTAGCTGTGTGTAGCATTATGTACCATGGTGTAGATGTGTGTACTAATGTGTAGATGTGTGTAGACTTGTGTACATGTGTGAGGATATGCGTGGAAGTGTGTAGCAGTGTGTAAAAGTGTGTAATAATATGTAAAAATGTGTAGATGTGTGTATAGCAGTGTGTATAATTGTGCAGCAGTGTGTAGCAGTGTGTAGAAGCGTGTAGATATGTGTATCATTGTGTAGCATTGTGTAGCGCTGTTTATCATTGTGTAGCATTGTGTAGCAGTGTGTATCATTGTGTTGCACTGTCACATTGTTTAGCATTGTGTAGCACTGTGTAGCATTGTTTAGCATTGTGTAGCATTGTGTAGCATTGTTTAGTATTGTGTAGCATTTAGTATTGTGTCACATTGTTTAGTATTGTGTAGCAGTGTGTATAATTGTGTAGCATTGTGTAGCATTGTTTAGTATTGTGTAGCATTGTGTAGCATTGTTTAG
>JAQMYF010034080.1:0-14646 GCA_030014195.1 Neosilurus mollespiculum
GCCTCTTGCTTAGTGGTGTTGCAGCCTCTGGGGCCTTTCAGAAAAGGTGTGCTTATACTGACAGATCATGTGACACTTTGATTGGACTTAGATTGGACTTCATTTCACTAATTATATGACTTCTGAAAGTAATTGGTTGCCAAAGAACTTTTGAGGGGTTTCATAGCAAAGGGGGTGAATACATGCCAATTTTCAGATTTTTATTTTACTTTTTTTTTTTTTATATATATTTTTCTTATTTCAATTAACCAACTTAGACTATTTTGTGCAGATCCATCACATAAAATTCAGATTAAAAAAAAAAAAACTAACAAAAAAAAACAACATTTAAATTACAGGTTGTAATGTAACAAAGTAGGTAAAAAGCCAAGGGGGGTGAATACTTTTGCAAGGCACTGTATTGGGTTTTCCATCCAACCTTTATATCTTCCTTCAAAGGACAACCAATAAATCTTTACAGGCTCTTTGTGATTCCTGGGATAGTTATGGGTTCTTATCGCCCTAAAAGAATTCTACTTTAGGTTTCTCCATACAACCTTTAAAGTTGCCCTGAAAAAGGCATCCAAAGAGCCTCTCGTTTTAGATTTAAAGAAGTCGTTTGAATTCTTAGAATAAGAGTCAAAGGTTCTTCAGTTGTCTGGAAGATAGTTAAGGGCTTTTAGTTCCTCAAATCAGCTTATAGCCCAAGGAAGCACCCAGTTTTAGGTTTGTGCATACAATAAGAGGGCCAATCAAAAACCTTTGGAGTCTTTGAATTTTCTTTAAAGCTTCGTTTATTGTTCCTAAGAGAAGTGGTTTCCACCTCCTCCCTGAGAGGAACCAACCAAAGTAACTTCAAGAATGGCTTGAAATGCTTAAAAATATTTAAACCCTTTCATAGGAAAACCTTAGAATTTTTAAGGAATGGAACATTTAGGTTTTTTGTTCTCTCACGGAAAACCTTTTAAAGAACAGCTTTGGGTTCTTAAAAAATGCTTGAGATAGTAAGGACAGGATAATGTAAAAGGAAAAAAAAATATAGAGAAAAAAACTTACTGAGTAGGACAGAGGGAACAGTTCTTGTAGAAGTGCAAGTTATTTGCAATGATTTTAACTTGTATTTCTTCTGAGAATATTCGCTCCAACAGTTATGCTATTACTTGAGCCTATTTAGCCTAATGGCCCTTTTGGGATAGAAAACATCAGCATCTTTAAGTATCACGGCTAATTTGTTAGACGTTGCTGCCGTTAAGACGTCCCTTAAACCTTTTACAGGAACGTTTATAGGAGTGGAATCTCTCTAATAACACACATTGACTCTGTAATGTGATTTCACCCCTTTTTTACCCAAACAATCCACATGAGGTTCATATGGTCCTGTTTTCATGGTGACATGACAATTAATTAAATAATTAACGTCTTAAAGCAGCATTTCATGGGTAATTTATCTGGGGTACATATGCAAACCCAGGCTTCATTATCTGTCCAGCATCAGAAAGTTATTTTTTCTCTGTTTAATCATCTGAATTCATCAATGTATATGATATAAATACAGTTGCTGCTCTGATGCACTGCTCATTAAAAAAAAAACTGCCATCATACTAGAATCAGGTGTAGTGTGTTATGCTGTGATATAGTTATATCTAGCATCATTTTAAATCATTGATACTCTCAATGCTGCCCTACAAACCCAAAAGGAAGTAAGTGACATTTTGGTCAAAAATGAGATTTTGCAATAAATGGGCTCTGGGTAGCTGTTTACACCTTTTAAAAGTGTGTTTGTGTGAAAATAAAAACCAGCAGTGCAGAATGAAATTTGAAAAAAGAATTAAGTGACAGTTAGTTTGTATTACAACGCTAAAAGGAAGCAAGTGCACTGGAAGTACGTTACATCTTTATGAATGGGCTCTGTTGTATTATAGTATTTTTCTGAGAAGCTAAAACAATACCAAATAGAAGCAAGTAACAAAGATATGTCTATTTTATATCCACATGATGCAAGTTTTGTGAAAATAAAACAATGATAAATTATTTTATAATTATTGGCAATTTGTGAAACAGATTTGATCCCGTAGCCCCATGGTCAAGTGTTGATAGCCTCATACTGACCACTGTTAATACAGGTGAAACTCCAAAAATTAGAATATCAGTTGAAAAGTTCATTTATTTCAGTAATTCAACTTACAAGGTGAAACTAATATATTATATCGACTCATTACATACGAAGTGAAATATTTCAAGCCTTTATTTGTTATAATTTTGATTATTATGGCTTACAGCAGGAACAGCTGCCAGTATGTGACAGTTCACCAGATCTGCTAGACACTGAGTAATTTAAAAAAGATTTAGCACTTTTATACGTGTATGAGATACACTGTGACTATTAAACTATCTCCTGTTATGGTGGTGTTTTGTTAGTTTTGGTACATCTGCCTTGTTAGTTGTTTGTGGGATTTTAATAATAAACTTCTAAAAAGTGTGTAATTTGTTTCTTAAGATGTAAATAATTCAACTATTTTGTGCAAATTGACATTTTTGGAAAAGTCACAAATGCATCAAGCATTTTGATAAATGTAAATCTGCCTGTTTAATAAAACATATTATTGGGCACCATTTGGCGACCGGAATTATAATATGCATGCCTATATTATTGGATTGTGATATATTTTACTAGGCTGAATAGTAGTAGTACTGCTACTAGTACAATGCCAGAACGAAGTAAGCAACATTAAAGTCCCGGATTGGAGGAATCTGAGATTCCTTATTACGTCTTTTAGACATCTGATTTATTTGCATTCGATCAACACATTTAGTTTGTGTTGCTATTATTCACCACAGAGAGCCAGGAATCAAATTGTTACTTACTTCCTTTTAGTGTTGTAGGGCAGCACTAATACTCCTTTGTGTCCTCAGGGCAACTGTCCCCATAAACCGTTTTAAAAGCCTTAATAACATCAGTAACAACAACAGGAAAAAAAATGAAAGGCTAGCAGCACATTGCAGCAACCAGAGCTGAAAAAAAAATCTTTTAAATCTTCTTTGATTGCTGTATATTGAATAGATTACATGTTTTTGTATCCATATGTAAATTAAGAGCATTAGTAATTTTAACATCTCTACACATGTTCCATATTAACTTGGAGGCATTTAGACAAGGACTGGACAATATATCGATAAATGATTACATTGCGATATCAGCCTTCATGTCTTCACTGTGAAGTCTCGTCAGATCTGTTAAGTTCCCAGGTCTCCGCCCGGTTCGTGTTGTGATTATCGGCCCCGCCCTGATTGCTTCCACCTGGTTCCCATTACCTCTTGGGGTAAAATGGGCTGCTGTTCCCCTGTCCCGGTGCCAGATCGTCTTGTGCCATCACAGAGAATAGTGCTTCTCGTAGCCGCACCGCGACCCAGCCGCCTTTTTCACAGTGTTTCATGTACCTAGCTACCCTGAGTACGTTAATAAAGGATTCCTGTTTTCATGTCTGTCCTGCATTTGGGGCTATCAGTTCCTGGTACCAGTTGTAACATTCACATCATTTGAGTATCACAATTTATTAGAATTCTCAAGGTTCCTACAACAGTGTTTTAGCTGCAGTGAATTTAATAATGAAGAGTCTGTATGATGTAGCATGATATGTAGAAGTAACTTAAGAAAACAAGCCGCAAGTGTGCACAGGAGCTCATGAGCACCCCTGGCTCCTTGGCATCTGTATGCTTCGAATAATCCACATGTTCATGTTCGTTTTTCTCTGATTATTACTTTGCTCACATAATATAAATTGTGATAATAATCAATTATTGAATGAGGCGAAGGGACAAAATAATTTTCCAATGTCATACAAAAATCGAATTCCATAATTGTTTTATTCATTTTGAATATTTATTTAGAGTAGCTTTACCTTAATCCTCTTCTCCCCATTAGGAAGTAAGGCAGCAACTGCACACCATTTTGCTCGACCTTTGACAAGAAGTTGGGCTTCGCCCCAGTTTAGATTGAACTCATTGAGGTATGCCTCGGGTTTTCTCTGCCAAGTGTTTTTTTGGGTGTCCATGTTTCCATCTCCCAGGTGGTGTCTAACGTAGCACGATCTCTGGGATCCTTCTACTGCTCATTCTCAGCACGTGTCCTAGCCATCTTATGCATTGCTTTTACGTTTCCAGGGTGATGTTAGAACTCCCTGTCATATGATATAGGTCTTCATTTGAAACTTTCTGAGGTCAGAAGATGCAGCAGATCTTTGTAAGGCAGCCATTATTGAATGCCCTGATCTTGTTCATGTGGGGGACCTCCACTTTTTCGTTAGCTGACAAATTTTACACATATTAGTGGTTAGCGCTCTCCCCTCACAGCAAGAACATCCTGGGTTTGAGCCCCTTCATTGCTGAGGTTGTTTCCTTGTGGAGTTTTCAGGTTTTTCCAGTGCTTCTGTGGGTTTCCCCAGGTGCTTTGGTTTCTTCCCACAGTTGAAAGACATGCAGATTAGTCTAATTTGCAGGGTCAAACTGCTCCTAGGTGTGAATGTAAGTGTGAACAGGCCAGTCTTACAACTGTGGCAACACAGGTCTATGCTGGTCCGAGGCCTGGGTTCTGACTCTCTAAAAATCTGACCAAAAAAAAACTGTGGTCACCAACACTGCAGGTGCCCTGCAGGTTTTGTCTGATTAATAACTTCTTAAGTCAACAATTAGGTGGACATTATAATTAGGGGTTGAGCCAAAGTCTTCATGGAGGTAGATCTCCAGGAACCGGGTTGGTAACCACTGATTTATAATAACAGCGGGGCAAATTCATGGAAATTGCTACTGGTCTGTAAGGACCAGTAGCCCTGAATCACTCCTGGTTTGTACAAATTGCAACAGGTCCATAAATGTGCATGCATGTTCGCAAAAAATTTCAGAAAAAATCGCACAAATTGTCTGATCATGTATTTTACTCCAAGACATGTAGAATTTGGCACCACTGTTAGCCACTATAAACAAATGTATAAAATATGAAATAGTGAAATATGGACATAACTTGAAAGTTCCTTTAAGAAATTAGCGTATATGCTATGCTACAGGCAACCTCATTCATTCAGATTGAGTATTATAACAGACTGAGTGTTTATCATTTTAAAGCATTTTTTTTTTTAAATCAATTTAAGATTTTCTGTCCAGGCTTGTTGGCAGAACATTGCGGTGTTACTGTTAACACCTGTAGCAGTGCTGGCTGCATGACGGCTGTCAAACCTGCTGCCACTTCATACTGAGGCTTTGGAATTGGCTCTAAACAATCTTAAGTAAAATGAGTCTACAAATGCTGGAATGAATGCTGGGAGTTTTCCACTCTACCCGTGTTCGTTTATCTTTGTAATCCATTCATCACACAGTTTTGCCTGGTTTGGTCGGTCGGCTCAGGGAAACACTTCATAAATCGACCATGTGGCTCTGTGTTTACACTTTTCATAATCATTCAGGTTTACAAGTGTCCTCCAGCATAATCATTTCCTATAAGTCATTGCACAAAACACATATGTTATTAAAATGCCGTGCTTTGCTCAGTGTAGCAGCCTTTAGGAAGAACCAGTGAAGAGTCTCTAAATGGTTATTGTGTGTTTATTCTTCTAAAGTACTTTAAACATTGTGAAAACTTAACCATTCATTTTCTGAACCACAGGGGCACCCACCTCAGCCAACTTTGAGCAAGGGCAGAGACCCTGTCGATAGTGGGGCTTAAACCCCCAACCTTGGGATCAGTAATCCAGCATCCTACCGCCAGGCCATCACTGCACCGACATGAAAGCTAAAATATATCAATGATTACATGAATTTACAGCACAGTACTTTCACTCTTTCACCCAAAAAACTATGCGTTAGTGAATATCTAAGCACATAGATTAAACCTTCAACACCTTACAGAGTAAAATAATAATCACTCAAACAGTTTAATTTTAATAGAAATCACTTTCAAATACAAACAGCGCTAAATACCTGCTCTGCTTACCCAAGGGGTGCAACTCTATAGAAGGCTAGCCAACACGCTAGCTGTTAGCATCGGAAAACTTCCTTGGATCGCCTGTTCACATGGGCTAAACACAACAAAATACATTTCCTTACTGTACACGGCAAAGCATTCAATATACTGTGTTTATAGCTGGTAATATAATTCATAATCAATATCATTACTGTAGTAATACGTTGTATAAATGAAAGAGGTGGAAACATTAATGAAAATGCCTGAACAACTAACTGCTCATTTTGTTGTGCTGCATCTCTCATGAGCGCCCTGGGAACATCAATAACAACAGATCTAATGACGTCACTCACTGTCACAGGAAAAAAAAGAAAGTAAAAAAATAATTACCCGTTTAGGTTTTGAGTCGATAAGGATTCCGCCGGCTCTTAATGAAACCTATGGTGATAGTACAAGTCTGAATGGAACGTTGGGAATCGGATCAACGCCTTCATTTTGTATTATGAACCCCAACCTGCTCGGAAACGAGATGAGATGAATCTCCACACAGACCCCAACACAGAAAACATGTGTGTAGTACAGCTGTGCGGCAGCAATAATGACGGCGCCCATGTTTGGCCACGTGACACACAAGTCCGGCATACTGACCAGTGGATATCAGGTCAACTCACCCGTTAGAAGTTTCACTCGCATTTGGCGAATGTCTGTTTGCCACACTGTAATAATAGGATTAATAAGGGATAGAATGAATGCATAAATAAATTAATAAATGAATGATTGTCACTCACCCAGTGTCAATAACTGATCCAGAGACTACAGCCGGAACATGGTGCCTGACACAGAAATGCACTTTGGATGGGATACCAGTCTATCACAGAACATTATTTACTTATTCACACATTGAAAGAAAGTTTAAGGAAGTACCTACCTAACAGGAGAACACTGATGAACCCCATACAGCCACAGGAAGACCATGATATCCAGTACTTACTATGAATTATTCAGGAACTCCTGAGAATCTAATAGGAAAGGCTTCCTTCTGTTATTTCTGGCAGTAAGTTAACAGATTAGGACACACTGAGTGGATGTATTGCTGGATGAGCTCAGGAAGCTGTGTTGGAGTGAGACCATGTAAGGCAGATGTATGCGGCGGATGTGCATGTGGGCTGAAACCAGTAGGTTAAAGAGAACAGGAATGAAGGGAACAGATGCGTGAGTTTTTAAACGCTGACGATGCTGTGTAGTTTCTGCCTGGGGACCAATAAAAAAGGAACTGCAGTAGTGAATACAAGTGGCGATAAAATGCTTGGAGCAACATTTCAGCATCTTATGTGCAAACAGTATGATGGAAATGGGGGTTTGTGATTAATTCCATGATTGGGGTGTCATTTATCTCATACATCTCATTTTTAAAGGGTTTTTTTTTTTTTTGTTACAGTGGCTTCATTTTATATTTAAAGTGAGTAACAGAGGCAGATTTGAATTTGTTTTAGCATTAAAGGTCCTGGGTTTGAGTCCCGGTCTCAGTGTTTCTGTGTGGAGTTTGCATGATCTCCATGTGAATACCTGAGTACTCCAGTTTTTTTATCACAATCCAAATACATATAAATAGCACATTTAGCTACGTTTCCAGTTTCAGTATGTGTATATGGAATACATCTTGTGGACTGTGTGTGTAAAAATCAATATGGTTTCCCAAAGTGGGTCTGATTCCATATGCGCATATACAGCATGTGTGTTCTGGATGTGGTGAAATCAGTCACGTGGAATGATTTTTTTCTGGGTATTTTCTTGTTCATGATGTAAGCAAGGCAACCCTTGCAAACAACCTGAGAATAAAAATGAGTTAAATTCAGTTTTGCCCTTCGATGGCCTGGCGAACTGTCCAGTGTGTTCTCTGCCCATGCCCAGAGTTGGCTGAGATGGGTGCCAGTCTTCCCGCAACCCTAATTAGGATTAAACGGTTCAGAGAATGAATGAATAGTGAGAGAGAGAGAGAGAGCAAGAGAGAGAGAGAGAGAGAGAGAGAGAGAGGTTGTTATATATTCTAATTAGTCACTAGAGCCGCCTTATTGCAGTTAGAAAGTCCTCCTAAAGTATCGTGCTTTTTACAGTTGACATTGTCGCAAAGCAGCTTTACATAGTAAAACAAATTTTAAAAGTAATTTAAACATTTTTCTTCAACCCCTACACATCCCTAATGAGCAAACCCGCAGCGATGGTGGCAAGGAAAAACTCCCTCAGTTGACACGAAGAAGAAATCTTTGAGAGGAATCAGGCTCAAAAGGAAAACCCTTTCATCAACCAAATAATTTGGGTGAAAACATACAAACCATATAAGAAAACTTAATTTCAGTCCAACTTGTAGTCCGGTTGTTATACAACTGTAAGTCCTAAATAATTGTAGCAAAAGAGTTTATATCACCAGCAACGAAAAGTCGTCTTCACAGTCACTGAGTGCAGATCAAGGCCCATATGGATCTTCATCAGCAGGAGCGAGGGGCTTCCAAGATAAGAACTCCAGCCAGCATCAGCACACCAGGACAGACCACAGGACTCACAGAGCAGAATAATCAGGATCACCGGCATCCCAGAAGAAGCATGTGTACCTCAGCAAAAACACAGAAAGAGAGAGAGAGCGAGCGAGAGAGAGAGAGAGAGAGAGAGAGAGAGAGAGAGAGAGAGAGAGAGTTGTTAGGTATATAATCAGTCCCAATTTTGAACTGTAGCAGTGTCATTCATGTAATCTGTAAACTTTACAGATACTTCGAGTAGTTGATACAATTAAACAACACAAAGTAACACGCTGTTCATCTGGTAATGAGTAAATGTTAGCCTACTTACCTTAAGCAAAGTATTAAACGTTGTTGTTGGGTGATATTAAAAGATCGTGATCCACAGTGTTTCGGTACCAGCTCAAAGACGCTCAAACTGCTCTTCTACAAACAAAATATTCTTCATTTTTTTTTTCTTCCCTTGTGCATACATATGGAATCATGCAAACGCATTACTGCATACTGAATACCGTGTGTACATTATGTAACGCAGTCCACATACTATGCATGTGGAATCTTAGACTTAGGCTAATTGGTTGTTCCAAATTACCTGTAGGTGTGCGTAAGTGTTAATGGTTGTGTGTGTTAGCCCTGCAATGGACTGGTCAGCTGTTCATAGTGTATTGATCAGAGTTGACTGAGATTGCTGCAGCCTCCCTGTGACCTGGTTTGGCAAATAAATGAATGACAATCTATACTCATGACTGAAAGACTTAAGGATATAAGGACCGTATCACTGTAAACAGCAAATTTGCATAATAAAGATTTAGGTCTGATAATTAGAATATCACCTTACAAGTGCTACATGTTTAATTTCATGATAAGGACAGGCAGTGGTATGGATGAGGTAGATGTGGTGGACTCCTGTGTATACTGTGACCTGGGTAATACCACGTCAATGATTAGGTCCATTAATGTTGATTGTCATCACTGAGACATTTCCAGGAATATTCAGAGCTGATTGTGGTCAGTGCAAACTGAGTGCATATCAATTCTTCAGTGATTCATTCTGAACTGAAAAGAAGCATGATTGAGAAAGACGTTATGAAGAGCTCCGCTTTAGGCTTCAGTGTCTGAATCTATGTATTGTTTTGCATTTCTAGTTTGTAAAATCTTCACCATAATGTACCAGTTCAGCGCTCTCATTACTGGGCCAAGATTTCGATTTACCAGTCCATCTTCCAGCCCACACCTATAGTCATGAGATTTAGGTTGTGACCAAAAGAATGAAATTGTACAAGTGGTTGAGATGAGTTTTCTTCAGAAACTGGGCTCATCATTGGAGATTGGCTGAAGAGCTCAGACATGGGGGAACTCAGGGTAGAGCCACTGCCCCCTGTATCTAAAGAAGTTGGCTGAGGTAGTTCAAGTTTAAAGGTTTTCCAGGCTTGTCCAACTGGAACGAGACCCAAGGTAAGAGCCAGAACTCACTGGGGGGATTATGTATCCTGTCTGGCCTGGGAATGCTTCAGAATCCCCCAGGAGGAGCTGGGGAGAGCAATGCCCAGGTTTTCCTCCTAGACCTGCTGGATCTGCGACTCAACCTAGATGAATGGATTAGCATAATCTGGATTTTCTCTTATTAGTACAACTCAAAATCACCTTTGAGAACTGACTGCTCTTTTTCTGTGTAATACATCCGCTACTTGGCAGGTGCTGCTGTACCAGATGAAAGCTGCTATTGACTGAGTGTAGAAAGAAATCTCAGGGTGAGGGCTTCAGTACTGACCAAGCAGATGAGGTTAATAAGTAGTTTATCCAATGGCACTTTCAAATGGTGGACTTTTTAAATTCACCTCAGGTGGAGTTACTTGCCTAATTCTGAAACAGACATCTTCATCTGTATCTGTGAGGGCGTCGGTAGCTATGGGCTTTTTTCCTGGGAATAAAGAATTTGTACACACAAAATGTGTATCTTACACCATTTTTACAGCAATGTTAGGTTGAGCTATGTGGCCGTCATGTCATCTGAGTATCACAGGAATATCATACCAGGATTTTTTAAATCTTCCAACAATTATATCACTTTGGTATGAACATCAAATGATTTGGTTTACAGACCTAATTTATTTTCATCACGACAGACATACAACACATATTTTATATGAGCTGCATCTACACAGCTTTTAAAGCCAACTCACCCAAACCCGCACCTAAACCTACACCCAAACCTACACACAAACCTACACCCAAACCCACACACAAACCTACACCCAGACCCACACCCATACCTACACCCAAACCTGCACCTAAACCCACACACAAACCTCCACACAAACCTACACACAAGCCTACACCCAAACCCACACACAAACCCACACCAAAACCTACACCTAAACCTACACCCAAAACCACACCCAAAACCACACAGAAACAAACAGTGAAGCCTACACCCACACCCTAACTGACACCCAAACCTACACCTAAACCTACACCCAAACCCACAACACAAACATACACTGAAGTCTACACACAAACCTACACCTAAATCTACACACACCCACAACCAAACCTTTATCTAAATCTCCACCCAAACCCACACCCAAACATACACCTAAACTCACACCCAGACATACACCCAATCCTACACCCAAACCCACACCTAAACCTACACCCACACCTAAACCTTTACCCACAACCAAAAACACAACCAAACCCTCGCCCAAACCCACAACCCAAACATACACCCAAACTCACACCCAGACATACACCCAATCCTACACCCAAACCCACACCTAAACCTAAACCCACACCTAAACCTTTACCCACAATCAAAAACACAACCAAACCCACACCCAAACCTACACCCAAACCCACACCCACACCCAAACCTACACCAAAACCATATCAAACCTACTCCCAATCCCACACACAATCCAATTCGCAAACTCACACCCAAACTCACCCTAACCTACACCTAAACCTACACCCAAACCCACACCCATAACCACACCCAAACCCGCATTCAAATATACACTCAAGCCTATATCTAAACCCAAATCCACACCAAATCCTTACCCAAACCTACACCCAAACCCACACCTAAACCTACACCCACACCCATAACCACACACAAACCTACACCCAATCCCACACCCAAAACCACACACAAAACCACACACAAACCTACACCCAAACCTACACTTAAACATACACCCAAACCCACTCCTAAACCCACACCCAAATCTACACCCAAACATACACCCAAACCTACACCCAAACATACACTTAAACCAACACCCAAACCCACAGTCAAGCCTACACCAAAATCCACAACCATGCCTGCACCCAAACCTTCACTCAAACATACACCCGATCCAACACCCAGACCCACAGCCAAACCCACACCCAAGCTTACACCCAAACCCACATCCATGCCTGCACCCAAACTTACACCCAAACACGCACCCAAACCTACACCCAAGCCCACACTTAAACCTACACATTATCTCACACCCAAACCTACACCCAAACCCACACACAATCCAGCTCACAAACCACACCCCAACTCACACCCAATCCCACACCTAAATTTACACCCAAACACACACCTAAACATACACCTAATCCTTCACACAAATCCACACCCAAGCCTACACCTAAACTCAAACCCAAATCCACATGAAACCCTCACCCAAATTTACACCCAAGCCCACACTCAAGCCCATACTGAAACATACGCCTAAACCTACACCCAAAGCCACAGCCAAACCAACACACAAACCCACACCCCAAACCTACACCAAAACCCACACCCAATCCTATACCCAAACCTTCACCCAAACCTTCACCCAAACATACACCCGATCCAACACCCAGACCCACAGCCAAACCCACACCCAAGCTTACACCCAAACCCACAACCATGCCTGCACCCAAACTTACACCTAAACACGCACCCAAACCTACACCCAAACCCACACTCAAACATACACCCGAACCGAACACCCAAAACCACAGCAAATCCCATACCCAAGCTTACAACCAAACCCACAATCATGCCTGCACCCAAACCTACACCCAAACCCGCACCCAAACCTACACATTATCTCACACCCAAGCCCTCACCTTAACTTACACCCAAATCCACACTCAAACCCACAGCCAAACCCAAACCCACACCAAAACCGGCACCCAAACCCACACCTAAACCCACACATCAACCCTCACCCAAACCTACACCAAATCCCATACCCAAATCTATCCCAAACGCTCATCCAAACTCACACCCAAACCTACATAGTAACCCATGCACACACCCAAACCCACACCCACACCTACACCCAAACCAACACTCAAACCCACACCAGTCCCTTCTATTAGAGATCCAATAAGCTACAATAAACTACTACACACTTTGTGTGTGTTTCCTGTTTACAAAGGCTTACTGGGGTTTTTTGTGTTGAGCATTTCTGAGCAATGTATTCATTTGTTCATATATTCATTTGCCAAACCACATAATCCTATTAGGTTCTCTGGGAGGCTAGACCATTTCTTAGCCAACTCTGGATGAAAGCAGGGTACACCCTGGACATCTCACCAGACCATCGTGGAACCAACACACACAACCATTCACACTCACACCTAGGGGTTATTTGGAACAGAGAATTAGCCTAATGTGCATGTCTTTGGACTGTGGAAGGAAACCAGAGTACCCAGAGTAAACCCACGCAAGCACATAGAGAAGCCTGTGTTGAACCCAGTATTCAAACCCAGGAACTTCTTGCTGTGAGGTGGACGTGTTAACCACTGAGTGATGTCTTCTTGTTCCTGTATTTGTTATAATTTTCCTAGTCTTGGTTTGTCTTGTCTGTATTTTGACTACAGTTTTGTTCATAGATTACAGATCTTGTTTATCTTTACTGTCTGCTGTGAGATTTCTGACTAAAGTGAGCTCTACAGCATATGGATCACTCTGGATAAAAATGCTTACCAAAAACAAGTGATTCTGATTATTGTCATTAGACAATCGCTGCTGTATAGATTAAAGTATCTTGCTGTTTGTACACTAGTGCTAATCCATAGCTATTTCACAGGGTACTCAAATTCCTTTCTTACTTCATTTTGTTAGAAAATTTGCATCCAATCTTTGACCCCTGAATTATTTTTGTCTTAAGCATCACAACATACAAATGAGAACATCCTTTATAAAAGTATTTTATGAACATGTTTGCTCTGTGTTAAGCAGCTGTTTCATTGAACAATCTTTCGGTCCAGTTATTAGCGCTGTGGTGGGTATTTTCCAGCATGGGATTTCATTTTAGCATACCAGCAGAGATACGGAATGCCCGTCTACTGTTTGTGCATCTCTCCCACTGACAATTAATTATCAGCCTATCAGCTGACAGCATGACAGTCTGGTCTCAGCCAATCAAGACAGTTTGAAATTCTCTTTCAGCAGGAGGAGAAAGAAAGAAATAAAGAAGCTCTGATCTGCCAGGATTCATGCAGCGTCCCTCAACCCTGCGGTAAATCCCTTGTGGATTATAAAAAAAAACAAAAAACAACAAACTGAACAAGATTCTCACTTCTGATCAGCCATTAGTGTCATTAGTGTATGTTTGGGGGGGTTATTAGAGAGTTGGTTTGGTGTTTGTACAATCCCTCAGGCTGGAGTCTGTAATGAACTCTAAACAGGCTTCTGGCTAAAAATGAAGTGAACACTTCAGGCACCCGTGCTAGCTCGTTAACAGAGCCTGCAATTAAATTAATTAAGCAACATCCTGATTATACGTTTTCAGAATGAAGTCATGCGTAATCCTGATGTAAGGGCTGTGCAAGTGTACTGACAATTTAAATAAGTTTCTTCTGTTCATGTCTGCATGTCTCTCACTGTCGGTGGAGAGATGTAAAAGAACCATTGCTGATTTTCGTCAAGAGTAGGCTGCATTGCCGTCAGCGTGTTTCTGCCCTGCAATGGCCTTGCAAGCTGTACAGGGTGTACTCTGCCCTCGCTCCGAGTCGTTTGAGATGGGTGCCAGCCTCCCCGCGACATTACTTAGGATTAAGCACTTCGGAAAATGAATGAATGAATGTTCATTTGTGTCAAATAATTATTTTATGAGGGACAACTTCTGTTTGCGGCGGCACGGTGGTGCAGTGGTTAGCACGTCCGCCTCACAGCAAGAAGGTCCTGGGTTCGATTCCCAGCTCGGGTGT
>JAQMYF010034269.1:0-14639 GCA_030014195.1 Neosilurus mollespiculum
AACATAATTTAAAGGTTGAAAAATATACTTTTAGTTATTGTGTAGCTGTCCTCATAATATTTTAAGAAAGCATTTTCCTGAATTTTTAGAATTTTGAACTTGTGACTGTGGCAAACCCGGAGTTTTTCGGCTGTTTTGCAAGGTGGATAACCAATTATCGAATGAGGCGATGTATCATGTAGATGACTGTTTAGTCGAGAGGGTTGTGATGGCCTTGGAGGATAACACCCTCTGAGACTGAATCATTCTCGATACTATACTGTTTTTATTCATTCATTTTCTGAACCGCTTAATCCTAATTAGGGTCACGGGGAGGCTGACGACCATCTCAGCCCACTCTGGGCGAGAGCAGAATACACCCTGGACAGCTCACCAGGCCATCACAGGACTATACTGTTTTATTAAGTGTTCTATTATTAATTCAAACTATTATCACAATAGACACACACGTTACATGACACATGTAACTCATGCAATTATCATTCAACTATTCTGATGGCAGTAATGCAACAATTCATTTATCCGATGAAAAGTATACAATAATTTGCTTTGCAGAGGAATACCAAGAATTATTTGATGCTTTCCACCAATCCGAAATGAGAAAATCTTTCGAATTAATTATAAACTCCGTTCTCCTAATTTTAATTCTCTCTAATCAGACTGCACTGTTTCCAGTTAGTATATACTAAATAACAATTATATGCTGAAGGCAAGGTAGATATCCATGTTAATAGCCAGCTATCACAGTCCAGACTACTGTGGTATGTTGAAAGTATTCATTTAATTTTCATTGTCTCATCTATTAAATTCTAGATTTGGTAGAAATTTAGATTGACCTGAAAGCTAGACCTGAAAAAATAGAGTCAGCTCATAACTACACATAGTGTAGCGTATGATTACAGAGAAATGAAGAGTTTGTAAATGTTGCTTATAGGAATTAATATTATTGTAATTTTTTTAATTTATTTATTTATTTATTTATTTAAATGTATTTAATTTTTTTGTATTTTTTTGTAAAAGTCAAAAGTATTTGGTAAAAGAAAAACTAAAGTAGAAGTGTAATACTTAAAAAAACAAACAAACAAAAAAAAACCCCTGAAGCTGCAATTGCACTTTGTTACTTCCTGCTAGTCATGACAATGTCTGTTGTAAAAATCGCCATACAAATAAAATGAATTGGGGATCAAAAGTTTGTTTTCCTTTTAGAAGCCATCACATGGATGTGCGTATAGTATATGCTAGTGAGAACAGCCAATTAAATTGCAGCTGTGCACATTAGTACAATAGAATATTGTTTTTATTAGATAATTTACTCTGAATCTTAAGGTAGGAGGATCTGAAGGCAATATCGGCATGTCATCTGGGCAGTGCATATCAGTATCACTGGGTAATGTTTTCTGTATGTTAGGTGTGAGTGACTGTTACCGTTAGTCCGTAATGTGGGATGCTTAAGTACTTTAACCAGGCAAGCCAGGCCATGACACTTTCCAGATTCACCAGGAGACCAGAGAAGATCTACAACAACCAGTTTCTTACCATTAGAACTGATTTCTGTAAAAATATCTTAGTGGATAAAGACGCATATAAAAGATTTACTAAACATGTCAACTAAAAGCTAGAAATAAAGCAGTGCAGTGTTGTAGTGTTTAGCACATCCGCCTCACAGCAAGAAGGTCCCGGGTTCGGGTCCGGGTTCCGGGCTCGCCAAGGCCATTTCTGCATGGCGTTTTCATGTTCTCCCTACACTTGTGTGGGTTTCCTCTGCATGCTCTGGTTTCCTTCCACAGTCCGAAGCCATGCATGTTAGGCTACATTACCCATAGGTGTGAGTGTGAAAGTAACTGGATGTTTCTTCTAGGGCTTGCAACCCAATCAGGTAAAAACATACATTGCAACAGAAACCCAGTGCATCATGGGATGTGGAAAGGAGCATAAACAATTATAAAACTACACCTCCTGGCCTTTTGCTGGTTTCACATATCTGACTTACCATCATAAAGACAAACGCGATGGTTATGAAGAGGTTTGCGATTGCCACAACAGACTGACCAACAGAGATGGCCATGGTCATAGCTGTGGCTGTGTATGCCACAAGAATTACCGTGAACATGAATATAAAGACTGCTGATGGGGTGAACTTAAATCCTATACACACACACACACACACACAGAGAGAGAGAGAGAGACAGACAGACAGAGCTACTGTGAGAAGATTTGTATAAAATCAAAATCCAATATGACACAAGCTCTATTTCTTACCAATCATAAAGTAGACAATACAGATGGAGACTACAGGAGGAATCGTGCGCAGAGTGACTATGTCAGACAGGACATTAGACAGGAAGTATACATCCATTCGGTAGTAGCCGCTGGTGTATTCATGTCTGGAGGAAGGAATGGAAAAATTGCCGGATTGCATATCATTAAAATGATAACTGAAACATACAAACACAGATACTGAAATGTGTATGTGAATGTAACACGTACATGAAGAGCTTCCTCTCAGTGATGAAAAGCTCAGCAGCTGACAGGGTACTGAAACACTGATTGGTCGTAATGAAGAACAGAGCTCCAAACCTGAAAGCGAGACCTTACATAATTACATGGTAAATCTTATTACTGGCTTATGAATATACTGTATTTTGGTCATGTAAAATAATACAGAGAGACAGAATGAGAGGGGCACTCATAGAGTGCAAGTATCTCCACCAGACACAAATGGATCATTATAACTTTGCATATTTATAATGAAATGTCTCCCCCTAGGGTGCGTTGGAGGAACATTTTGCCCCATGTTGAAGATAGGCAATTTTGGGGATTTTGAGAATTTTTTTAAACATGATCCCACGCAAGGAACACCTCCAAAATTTAGGAGGTTCTTTCTAGGCCCAGGTCCCACTCTTCCACCAAGTTTCATGAAAATTAGATCAACAGTTTTTTTTTTCAAATGGTTTTTGGTAATCTAGCTAGCAAGATAAGCAAACAAACAAAGAGACGCTGGTAAATACAAAGAGGCAATGGTTAAAATATGTAAAACTCAAGGAGCTGGGGTCTCCAAAACATTCGTCATCACTGTCATCACCATGAATGAACAATGATAAGTTGAATGAGTCAAAGCCAGTGGGTCTCTTATCATTTGAATTGAGCAAAGTTCTCACAAAAATAGTCCAGTCATTGGTCCAAATGCAGGAGCATACATTTCAGGCTCTCATCAATTGCTGTGACTAGATCCAGCCCACTACAAAAACTCATGGAATTGGTGATGACCTTGAGAGGCTCTACAGCATGAATGATGCCAATGCATGTATCATTAATTGATATTTCTGGAGTTAATTCACTGTAGTTGATAGGGTGGGAGTGCACATGGTATTGGATGATGGGATTCCTGAGCTTAATTATTATCGTACACTTAAAGTCTGAATTAGTAGTCTTCAAACTATAGGTAAAAAGTGTATATACGGTGATGAGAGGCACAATGGCATAATGGTTATCACTTCTGCCTCGAATCAAAAAGGTCCTGTGTTTGTCCAGTGTTCATATAAACAATATTTTTAGTTAACTAAATACGTGTCTTGCTAAAAGGCCCAACCAAAAGACACGTGCCAGAGTCCTTTACCGTATATGGAAGGGGCCTGTCCTCAGATGCATGGGTGGGGTTACGTGAGGCACTACTTATGTGCAAAGCGTGATTTCTGCAGGGCCTTGGGACCTCTGTGTAGGTACAGTACTTCGGTCTAGTAGGTGCATGCTGCGGTTCATATGCGGTTCATAGGGCAATGTCAAGTTGACTGAGGACCTGTAGGAGGTCTGTGTCCCTTCTTAAGATTTTTTTCTGATTTTCTCTGTACAATATTTTGTCCGTAAATTCTCTTTAGGCTTGCAGTCTACACTGGGTTCTTAGAAAGGCTCCAAGACCTTTATCACTTTGAAATCCCTCTTGCGCCAGTGTTGTCTGTGAAGCGATTATGGGTGTGATGTGATTATGGGTGTCAGCATGACCTCACTTACCTGTTCTGTATTCCGCTCTGGTTGTTTTTCACTCCAAAGAAAATGGCACCAACAGTGAGTGCTAAGAAGATGGTCACTGCCAACTGTAGGGTGTGCATGGGTTCAATGTCAAACCTCACAATCCAAATCCAAGGAACATCAAAAGCAGTAATCATGGTACAAAGTGTGTTTAGTAGGTTTTTTTGTGAAAAAGGGGTGCAATACTGCATGCAGTTATACTGATGAGCTTGCAGCGTGAGAGGAATAAACCATGCACACTGGGATTAGCATGTAAACACGACAGTGTGAGAATAAAGCTGAGAAACCTTCTGAGTTTGGAGTAGTAATCACCTGAATAAGTATAGGTGCTGACAGGTTACTAGGTGGCACAAAAACATTCCCACGGCGACAGGATAAGCTTATTGACTTAATAAGACCAAAGAGGCATTCTTCTTTGTATGTGGAAGCCACACAGTCAGGTGATAAGTGGGCCAGCACTTTGAAGCTTTACTCCAGCTATTCTTCCTTCCTCCAGTACATGTTCTATAATGTCAGGCAAGAATGAGCTTAACTGAGCTTAACTGGCCCCATATGTTTGAGTATTAGCCTCAATTAATATTAGCTGGGACTGCTTAAGTGTTAATAATTCTTCGAGTGTGGTTCCTGTGGTATTTGGCAGCTAATGAGCAGGTAGTGGCACTATAAGGAGTAAAAGAATGGGTTTAAGATGCTGGGAATATGTTTGATAAGTATATTTAATAAATGTCTCTTTTTATGTTCAGGATGGATACAGTTCCCATGTTTGGACCAAAACAGACTAACCTGTTGCTTAGAATCAATACTACTGGACATGGAAGAATTAGTACTAAAAGTAATTAAAATAATAAAAGAATGAATACTACTGGACATGCAAGACATTAAAGCTGAACATGCATTGGTTAATGTATGGAAGCCCACGTTAGCAGGCGCCACTTCAACCAAATAATCATCACAGTCAGATAATTCGCTTCTACTTTCAGTGGTTACAGTATTTTTAATGCTGTGGCTGATCGCGGGACGGCACAGAAGCATAATGGTTGATTCCCGGGCTTCAGTGTTTCTGTGTGGAGTTTGCTTGCTCTCCCCGTGCTTGTGTGGGTTTCCTCCCACAGTCCAAAGACATGCACATTATGGTAATTGGCTGTTCCAAATTGAGTGTAAATGGTGTATGCGAGCTGTTCAGAGTGTGCCTCGCTTTCGCCCAGTGTTGGCTGAGATAGACACCAGCTTCCAGGTGACCCCAGTAGGATTAAGCGGTTTGGCAAATGAGTGCGTGAGAAAGAGAGTGGCTGATTGCTGTATGTCAAGGAATACACACGTGGGTTATTTGCAGGATATGAATGCCAAGCCCAGAAAACTTCAGTATGTATATGTCAAGACGGAATTTTTGTACATGTAAACATTGATGCAGCTTTTGGACTTAAGTTGGGAACTCTGAATATGGCTCCAAGTATCTAAATGTCATCAACATTCTTTTAGCAAGTATCCACGCCATGTCCAAACCTGTGCAATGGAGGTCTGAGGGTTGAGCATGAGATTCCGGAAAGTTCTCTTCATGACCCACTTTAGCTGGTGGAAGAAACCGCAGTTGTAGGTGATGGAGCGGGACTTGGGTTTGGTGCTGTACTCTTTGCCCCTCATGATACGCTCCAGTTCATGCTTGGTTTCCTGAGCATAGCTGCTTTTACTGTATTCCTCAACCAGATGCTCTTCAATACTCTGCCTCGTCTCTCTGGACTCTTCAAACTCTATATCTGCATCACAGGATTCATGTAGGACTGTGAGAAAACATGTTTGCTACTCAGTCCAAGCAGGAACCAAGTCTGACTCGATAAGAGGGTCACATTCATTCAAAATATTTACACTTGAAGTAAGAAATCAAGATGCAAAAAGCTTCAAAAGCCAGTTCTTTTCAGGAAAAATTAGACAGGGCATTCTGTAAAGTTGCTAGAAGTCACCACATTGCATATTTATTAAATCGTCTTTATCATTTGAACATCAAAATGTGTTACACGAAGAAGGAAGGATCCAGAAGTGACTTCATAAGAGATTGTGGACAATATATAGAATGAATATAATAGAAATAAATAGATTATAACAAAAAGAAGCCTTTGGTCATGGCATAACAACCTAACCATTTACATAGTCACAAAATATTTGGATTTCTATCAAACTATCAGCTAAAAGTAAGCTATTGTTGTTATTTTTAAATATTACTAATATCAGTGATTGGTCACTGAGAAATATTTTGGTCAGTGTTTGATTGTTGGGAACCATGATGATCAGAGATTTGTTAGTGGGAATAATGCTGATCAGTAATTAGTTGTTGGGAACAATGGTGATCAGCGATTGGTTGTTGGGAACAATGGTGATCAATGATTGGTTGTTGGGAACAATGGTGGTCAGTGATTGGTTGTTGGGAAATATGATTATCAGAGATTGGTTGGTGGGGACCATGGTAATTAGTGATTGGTTTTTGGGAAATATGATTATCAGAGATTGGTTGGTGGGGACCATGGTAATTAGTGATTGGCAATTGGGAACAATGGTGGTCAGGGTTTGATTGTTGGGAACAATGGTGATCAGTGATTGGTCATTGGGAACCATGGTGATCAATAATTGGTTGCTGGTAGGTATGATGATCAGAGATTGGTCATGGGGAACAATGGTGACACCACTATACCATCATGCCACCCCTATACATCAACAGCACTAGAGTATTGATTACTTATCATTAACTCATTAGCTCAATAATTCTTATCATTAACTCAATCACAGAAGCCTGTGGTTAATCCATGTATAAGCACTGGCCCACCACTCCAAACTATCAAATATTTCAAAAGCTTGACATATATTTGAAAATAGTGACAGCTACATGAAGCTTACGTAACTCTGGCTAGGCATAAGAATTCCTTTTACAGTAATCAATAATTTAATTATTCAAACATTTTGGATTAATTTGGTCTTTGATCCCTTCCCAAGGATTCCACAAGCTGACATTAAGCCAATAAAGAATGTGACACTGAAAGTGGTGGTGGGAGACCACAGGCAAATTTGGCTATGATTTAAGATATCATGGAGTTCACATGTGATTCCAACTTATATACCTATGCTGTGTATTGCCCCTGTGCCCCTAAACAGGTGGAGAAAAGCATATGTGAAATGGTAACGAATACCTTCTGTATTCTGCAGCCTGACCATAGTCGCAGCTATGGAGTCTCCATTAATGACATCCAAGAAGAAATCTGCTGGGTTGTTATGGGCTTCACATATGTAACCTAGAACAGCATATCAAAAGTAAACATCATAAATTTAGGAGAGTCCATGTGTGCTGCATGCAAAAATGTCATTTATTTTAAATCATTCATTTGAAAAAAGTGCAAACAGACTTTAAATTGGGTGGAAAATGTCAGTGATGCCTAATTTAAAGCTTCAATATCCTTTTTTATACATTATAAATTTGACAAATACTGTAGGGGGTGGTGTAGTGGTTAGTATGTCGGCCTCACAGCAAAGAAGGTCCTTGGTTTGAGTCCCAGCCTCAGCATTTCTGTGTGGAGTTTGTATGTCTCCCCATGCATGCATGGGTTTCATTTGGGTACTCCAGTTTCCTCACACAGCCCAAAGACATGCACATTAGGCTAATTGGCTGTTCCAAATTGCCCCTAGGTGTGATTGTGAGTGTGAATGGTTGTGTGTACGGTGGCTCTGGATCGGCCTGGTGAGCTGTTCAAGGTGTGCCCCGCCTTCACACAGTGTTGACTCCGGGATGGGGAGGGGATGGGTGCCAGCTTTGCCGTGACCTCAATAGGTTTAAGCGGGTCCGCAAATAAATGAGAGAGTGAGTGAGTGAGAATTTGTCAAACATGATGGTTTAAAACATAAACTCTCCTTAAAGTGCCCTTCCCCTTATTTCAGTGTAATAAAGCTTGCAGGTTTCAGAACTGTAGATAATAAAAACCTTTGAAACGGTTGCTACATGCAGTAGTATAATATTGCACTCCTTGCTAATGCTAATTGTACAACCCCTATATTAGTACATTTACTCCAGTGTGTGTTTTGCCTTAGTGTTTATTTCTGAGTGTACCAATGTTGGCAAAGTATTCCAGTGCATTGTGGGCCAGTCCATGGTAGACTTGTTTGCCGTTGACCAGCAGTGTGAGGTTGTCAAAGAGCTGGTAGATGGAGTAGCGTGGCTGATGGATGGACATGATTATGGTACGTCCATTATTTGCCATTCTAAACAAAAGAAAATATAACATCACTACCATAACGAATCAAACAACACAACTGGGTATTAATGATCAAATTTAGCAATATTACTGTGATTCATTTCTTATAACACCAAATTTTATTCGTATCATGCCTCAGCAATACAACTTTCAACCAAAGTACAATTGAGACAGGAGTCTCAAAAAATCTAGTTAAGAATTAGTGGTCTTGCTCAAAGGTCCAACAGAGGCACTTTGGTGGTCTTGGGCTTTAAAATCACATCCTTCTGATCGAGTTATACTCGTCTTAGCATAATTGTAATAGCTTAAATTTTATGTTATTTGTGAAGTGCTTTAGGCTTTCCAAATATTTTAGTAAACATAGAGTATCCCACCACAACAATATACTGTAAACCCACTGAAGTCTTAATGTCTGGACATTTTTCCCCCCGCATCAATACGTCAACCATGATACCAGACCATGATGTGTCCCAGTATTCTGGGATGTCCTATGTCCTATGTAACAGTGTTGGCTGAGATGGGCACCAGCCTCCCCACAACCCTATTAGAATTAAGCGCTTTGGCAAATGAATGAAAGACTGAACAGAATTGAGAATTCAGTAACAATGAATCACAAAACAGCAAATATAGGATGAAATCTTGTCACTGAGGAGAAGCAGACCGTTTGAGCAACAGTAGAACAGAGTTGGCGGTGCTGGCATCCAGGCCTGTGGTGGGTTCATCCAGGAACAGTACAGAGGGGTCGATGATCATCTCCATGCCAATGCTGGTCCTCTTTCTTTCACCTCCAGAGATGCCACGAATCAGCTGAGTGCCCACCTGAACAATCACAATGCATGTTGGGTACATTCATTCATACCTTCATTAATTCTTTTTCTGAACCATTTTATCCTTTATCAGGGTTGCTGTGAGGCTGGAGCCTATCTTAGACGACTTTAGGCGAACACAAACAACCTTTGGGTACACCCTGAACAGCTTATCAGAACATCACAGGTCAACACACAAACAACCATCCACAATCATGATTATGGACAATTTGGAACAGCCAGTTAGCCTAATGTGTCTTTGGACGGTGGGAGGCAACCGGAGTACCCGGAGGAAACCCATGCAGTCATGAGGAGAACATGCAAATTCCACACAGAAACGCCCTCGCCGAGTCCGGTACTCAAACCCAGGACCCTTTTGCTGTGAGGCGGACGTGCTAACCACTATGCCACCGTATCAGCCATGTTATCATCATATATTCTCAGCTTGCCATTCTGCAGTAAAACAATCATCATTGTTACAACAAAGACTGGTAGGGATGATACTTTCACCTCGACCTTTAAAGAAATTATTAGCATGACAAACTGTGCTTGCCTTAAAAAAAAGTAGATTAAAAAAAAACATCGGCTATATGCACTCACATACTATCTGTACAGTTCTGTTGATTGGAAAGATGTACAGGGCAGGTGTGTGTGTTTGCATGTGTGTGAGTACCATTCTGTCCGCCACTTTACTGAGACCTAGCTCTGAAATGAGACGGTGTACTCTGGCCTCCTTTTCTCTCTGCTGTACAGAGGACGACAGACGAAGTGCAGCGGAGAAGCGCAGATTCTCCCGCACGGTCAGAGTACCCATCACCACATCCTCCTATCCACAAAAACACCAAAGGTTAATTAAAGGAAAAGTCAAATTGCTAAATATTTGGCTTAGTAAGTAAAAATACCTGGTATTTCTCATTATAACACAGCACTGCGGAAATTCCCAATTCTGATCGATTGTAGAAGCACTCAAGCAAATCTGACAGTAGTATAATGTAACAAATAGGTCCTATATGGGAACTGGTTTAATTATCCATGTACTTGTCTTACTATATATGAACCCGTATATGCTTTCCTATTAGTGTTCCATGGTAACAGCATGCCAGTCATGCCAAGTTACCATTCCCTCCCTTATTCACTCATTCATACGCCAAACCGCTTAATCCTATTAGGATCAGGTGGAGGCTGGAGCCTATATCAGGTGCACTGGGCAAAGGCTTGGTAAAGCTCGTCAGACCATCACAGGGCCAACACACACACACACACACACACACACACACACACACACAGACAACTATTCACACTCACACCTGGAGCAATTTTGAACAGAACATTAGCGTAATGTGCATGTCTTTGGACTGTGGGAGGAAAGCAGAGTACCCGGAGCAAACCAACGCAAGCATGGGGAGAACATACAAACTCCACACAGAAACGGTGTGCCAAGGACTCGAACCCAGGACCTTCTTGCTGTAAGGCGGACAGGCTAATCACCATGCCACCGTGCTGCCAACTTTCAAAGCTATTTGCCAGACTTTTATTACTTCAATCAGGAAAACCACAATCAGCCGCATGGATCCATGCCATAACATATACATGTGTCTAAGAAAGAACGTTAATATCTTTTGCTAAATATTTTATCTGTTTGTAAATATTAGATAGTAAACGTACTGTGTAGATTCAATCAATACCTCTGTACACGATAGGGGTATATTCTGGCCTGAAAGGTTATAGTCCGGCCGAGGCTATTTTACACCCCGGGTACAGTTTGGCCTAGGACAGTTTAACCCCCGGGGTATACTCTGGCCTGGGCCAAACTATACCCAGGATTAATCTGGGCGGGGGTTAATTTTGCCTGTTAGACCTGTGACTTTAATACATCAAAACTCTGTTACAACCCCCATAAGTCATTTCCTTTCCCCCCTCAATGAAGCTAGTATGTTTTGTTGTACCTGTACAACGTAGCCTGAGAGACATTTGAAATTGGATGGCTGAGGAGCCCCATCGATCAGGACTTCACCAGAAAGACCTAAGGGATCCTTCCTTGCCGCAAGCACATCCAAAAACCTAAAAATGAAATGACAGAATTGGTGACCGCTGTACATCCAAACAAAACATACATACAGTACGTATCAAATAAAAACACTTTTTAAACAATGCCAACACTGGAGTGGGATGGAGGGGCTTTGTATATAGTCCAGTACAAAGGTTTTATAATTTTATGAGAGAATAAAACAGATAACGGAATGTGATTCGTACTAAGAAGACAAATGGACAACTAGCATATGTCAAGATATCAATAACAAAAATTTAAATAATTAACAAACTGTCATCCATTTTTCTAAATGTATTTTTTTTCTGAGAATGTATGATCACTTAACCATTACAACCGTTGAGTTTAGTTTAGTTTAGTTTAGTTTAGTTTAGTTTAGTTTAGTTTAGTTTAGTTTGGTTTACTTTAGTTTAGTCGTTTCAAGTATGTGACATAAAACAGTAAAGGCAGTAATAGAGGAACATAAAAAAAGAAAATAAAAAACATTTCAAAACAAATTTCACCAGAAAGCAAAGTTACACCTTATCATCTGTATACATACCCGAAAAGGAGTGGGAAGAAGTCAAAACTTATTTAATCCCACTCCTTAGAATTCAATGTGTGGATAAAATAATTTTACATTTAACTTTTACTAATTCGGCGGCATGGTGGTGTAGTGGTTAGCACAACCACCTCACAGCAAGAAGGTCCTTGGGTTCAAGCTATGGGCTTGCAAGGGCATTTCTGTGTGAAGCTTGCATATTCTCCCCGTACTTGTCTGGGTTTCCTCCGGATATTCCAGTTTCCTCCCACAGTCCGACAGTTCAGACATGCACATTAGGCTGTTACAAATTGTCCCAGGTGTGATTATGAGTATGAATTGGTGTGTGTGTGTGTGTGTGTGTGTGTGTGTGTGTGTGCTGCCCTGAAATGGAATGATGAGCTGTTCAGGGTGTATCCCGCCCTGGCCTAGAGTTGGCTGAGAAAAACAAAGCTGTTTGGCAAATGGATGGATGGTTGGATGGACCTTTTCCGATTCAAAAACAAAAATGCAACTGTTGGCCCTCAATTGTACTTAAAAAAAAAGAAATATATTGTGATCTTAGTTGGAATAAATGAAATGTCTGGGGTAAACTTTTCCATCCCAAGCAGGCTATGTCAGCTGAAACTGAAGGAGAGGTTTATATTGGTACTTACGAAGATTTGCCACTTCCTGTAGGGCCTAAAATGGCATTTAAACCAGGTTTCATAATTCCGCTGTAGAGAGACAGATCAACATTACTCACTCGTGTTAAAGGAATATGTTGTAGTGCAATCAAATTCAAGATGAAGCCACTTTGTGTGTGTACATATGAGAAAATATTTAAAGATTAAACACTACAGTATAGACGTGGTTCTTCCAAAAACTGTTGCCACAACGTTGGAAGCACACAACTGTCTGGAACGTCTCTGTTTGCTGTAGAATTACGATGTAATTTCACTGGACCTAAAGGGTCCAAACCTGTTCCAGCATGACAATCCGCCTGCATACAAAGTGAGATCCATGAAGAGATGGTTTTCCAAGGCTGGAGTTAAAAAACTCGAGTGTCCTGCATAAAGCCCTGATCTCAACCCCACTGAACACCTTTAGGATGAACTGGAACACCAGCTACACCCCAGAATCTCTAAACAAAATCTAATACACCTTAGATGGGCTTTGGCGCCAAAGTCTTCCGGAAGGTAGATCTCCAGGAACAGAGTTAGTGACCACTGGTGTAATGTATTAAGTTGCTGGTTGATAATTAAACCTACCATACACAATAAATCACGCCACAGGAGTACTGTTACTGACTACAGTCCATTTCTTGGATGGTTGAGGACACTGAAGAACCCAGAGTTCTGACATGGAAGAACATTCAAAACTCCTTACAGAACGTAACCTGCACTCCAGATTGAAGCAATGACTTTGGATCTGTCCCGCTGTGCCATGGTGTCAGTGACAATGTGTGCAGGTTTATTCCTAGATCACTATGGAGCAGCTCAAGCAGCAGCATGTATACAATACTGTAGTTTTAAAGCTGTATCCAAGTAATCTTAATAAATAAAAAAATTGCCAATCATACTGGAGATGATCCAATCAGATCTGGGCAAAGTGAAGTCAGAGCTTTAATTAGCTGTGATGGTTCACGTGTTCTACTCCATCGTGTGGAGAAAACACGCTACTTAACCAGTGCACGAGGGAAGAACAACATCACACTACAATATCATGTTTGTATTAATGTGTGCAGCATAATAAATTAATAATCACACCTTTATTATATGTATTATTGTGGGATGTCCCATGTAATGGGCAGACCACTTAGAGGTACACTGCAATCAGAGTCTCTCTCTGTCTGTTCTGATGTCCCACCATGACCTTTGAGCACTAAGTTGTATCTCGACAACCACTTTGACAGTAACATTACATTAACAGCATTTGGCAGATGCTCTTATCCAGAGCGACTTACTATCTTTTTTTTTTAATACAACTGAGCAATTGAGGGTTAAGGGCCTTGCTCAAGGGCCCAACAGTGGTGATAGAACCGCTGACCTTTGGCTCAGTAACCCATAACTTTGACCACTAAGCCACCACTGTCCACAGTAACTTGATATTAGGTTCATAGGTAACGTAAGGTCTTTGGACAGGCTTTTAGAAAATGTGGATTTGGTTGGTTGCTAAGGAAACATATTTTTTTAAATATCTCCACCTATGATGGAAATGTAATGGTGGGTTTATCTGAAAGGTCTCTGGACAAGAAGAGTGGATCTGGTTGCTTTGGTAAACAATGGTTGCTAGGGTCTTTGGATAGGCTTATAGAAAAAGTGGATTTGATTGATACGTTTTGAGCATTGGTGAGAAATATATTTTGGTTGTTGTTTAAATTTGCTTTTTAATGAATTCACTCAGTCCAAATGAGATGAGCAACAGATTAGACTCACTTGAGGTCCATCAAGACGTCCTTAATGATGCTCTTCTTCTTACAGTACCTACTCCTTGTCGTCACACAGTACTGGATGTTGTGGAAGCTCACAGTGGCACCGTGCTGATGTATGACCGTATCTTTGGTGATAATTGTTTGTCCAGATGTCCCATTGTTGTCCACGTCTTCAATCAAGCCAATGTTGATATGATTTTCTCGACTCTCCATCTCATGAGGCTTTTTCCTCTGAGTAGATAAAGAAAAATGACTGGTTAATAAATATGATAATCAAGCATTCTTATAGAGGTAATAGAGATAATCGAGATAATTGAAAGTACCTTAGATTAATTATAAGTTTTATTAATTAACCAAGAGTATGTACACCCATAATTTACATACAGACAATACATTTAGTGTTAAGCTTCATGGATACAACTTGGGTAACAAAAATTAACAATAAGGTTAGAAGATGGTTAGAAGAAGGTTATATGGTGTCCCATCACAATGTCCAGGTCAGTCGGTAGGTGATGATATGACAAGTGTGTAGGTCGTGTGACACACTGGTGGGACCTCGAGCCCCCGCTGGGGGGGGGGGGGGGGGGGGGGGGGG
>JAQMYF010034300.1:0-14638 GCA_030014195.1 Neosilurus mollespiculum
GAATGATCATGTCTTTATTAGTGGGCAAACCAACAAAATCCGCAAGGGATCAAATACTTTTTACTCTCACTGTATGTGGGCAGTTGATATGGAGCTACTGGCTATAGACAATCCCATATGAGACAATTTTGTTTTCAGCCCACTTACTACCCTTAAACTTTTCCAAGCCAATTTCCAAGTCACTGCTCGTGCCGTCGACCGGTCAGTGCGGAGAGTAGCTTGTTTGTCTTTGTCTTTCGCTATGTTGTTATGTGAGTTATGAGAGTTATGAGACTGCTGTGCTTCGTTTAAATTGTGTTTGTCGATGGACTGATTGCTGCTGTGTAATCCAGGGCTCTTTGTGGCGTGTTGTGCGGTGTTGTCTCTGACACACCAGGCTAACACGCTTGTGCTAATTTGCCAACTAACATTAGCGTAAACAGCTTTAAAAAGCATGGACCTCAACAAGGACTTTGTGGATTTATGGCCTGTTTTTCATCTTGCATCATCTGTCCTCTGCAACAGATGGATATAGTCTTCCAGATAACCAAAAGATTACTTTGACCCTGCAATACCACTCTCACCAAGTTGCTGTCACAGACAAGTTACCGGATGACTTACAATATTAAAACCCACCTGACTGGACAGACACCATGCACAACAATAAAAAAGTTACAAGAGGGGAGAAGAATAAGGTTGGAATTAAAGCAAGACTAAAGGGAGGAGAAAGTAAACACTGTGCACTTCCATGAATGATCCTTGTTAACGTGCACTTAATGTGCATTAAAGCTGACGAACTGTATGATAATGTTTTTCATATGTATGAATACTGGACTGCTTTCATCCTCGCCTTTACTGAAACATGGTAGAATGGGAATGACAACAGTGACAGCCTGCACATAGACGGCTTTGGGTCTCCTGTAAGGTTAGACAGAGACTCTGAGCTGATAGGCAAACATCATGGCGGTGGTGTTTGCCTTTACATAAATCCACTCTGGTGCAAAACTGTTGTTGTCAGGGAAGAACTGTTTAATTCTGATATTGAACTCCTGGCTATCTCCCTGAGTCCATTCTACCTCCCCAGTGAATTTCCACAACTGTTTTTCATTTTGATCTATATCCACCCTAGAGCTTATGCTTTTGCAGCCACAAAGCAGATCAAAAATGTAGTAGATAAATTTGAACTGATATCCCCAGATGCCCCAAAATTCATCATGGGGCATTTCAACCATTATTCAGTTGACAATTCACTTAATGGATACTACTAGTATGTCAACTGTACTACCTGTCTGGGGAAAACACTGGATAAATGCTATGATTCAGTGCCAAAGGCCTATAAAGCTGTCTCCTACCCATCCCTCTCAACTCTGCTGACTACCATAGCATACTGCTTGCTCCTGCCTACTCATCTGTGGTCAAAGGTACTGAGAAAATCATTAAGAACATCAAGCAGTGGACATCAGAGTGTATTGACAGGCTGCAAGGGTGTTTTGAAACCACTAACTGAAATATTCTCACATCCTCTTCCACTAACATCAGTGAGCAAGTGGAGACAGTTTCATCTCTTTCTGTGTGGACAATATCATCCCCACCAAAAATGTCACCATCTTGCCTAACAATAAACCCTGGGTGACTAAAGATCTGAAAGAAATTCTGGATTTTTTTTTTCATGGGCTCCAACGCTGAAAACAAGGAGGTCAACAGAGAGGTCAAGCAAAACATACAAATTGCCAAGCTTTAAAACAAAGTGGAGCAGACCTTTGGAAAGGGGAACTTCTGCTCAGCTTGGCAGGGCCTTCAGAACATGACAGCAGTGAACTCTGTCACCACCAGCCATAAGCCCATCCAGGTTGCAGGCAGCAGCTTCACCTCACTCCTCAACAACTTCAATTCATTGTTCACCAGATTTGAAAAGGACAACGGCACCCAGCTAGAATCAATCATCTCCACACTCAGACCTTATGACTCTGTCCTCACCATCATCAACACAGCAGAGGTGGTGAGAGCCCTCAAAAGAACTAAAACAGTCACAACTCCACGACCAGACAATATCTGTGGGCAGACCCTGAGGCAATGTGCTGAGCAGCTGGGAGTGTGTTCCAGCATCTGTTACAAAACTCTTTGACTAGCAGTACAGTCAGTACAGTACAGATGTGGAAACACTCAACAGTGATTCCTATTTCGAAGAAGGGCACCGCCAAGGTCCAGAATGACCTTAGACCTGTGGCTCTCACCTGGTAATGGAGATAAAAAATCATATCATCAAGGTAAGCATCTGGAAATCCCCAACACCACAGCCAGACTCCTGTATGCAGACTTTTCATCAGTATTTAACACCATGCAGCCACACATTCTAACTGAGAAGCTTATCAAATGCTTCCATTTTGACCACCAGCTCACTCTGTGGATTATATAGCCTTTTTCACAACAGGGCACAAAGAGTGTAGGTGAAAAACTCTCCCCACAAGGCTGCATTCTCTCTCCCCTTTTCTTCATCCATTACACAGACAACTGCAGATCCACTCAGTCAAATTGTCACATCATAAAATTTGCTGATGATACAGTTCTCCTGTCTCTGCTCGCCGGCCACATGCAACATAACAGCTCAGATCTGCAGGACTGGAAACTCTTGCCTTGAGCTCAACAAATAAAACCAAGGAGATGATAGTGACCTTCTCCCCCAAACAGAGACAGGTGGCTGAAGCAGTCACCACTATTATACACTGGGAGCCAGTGGAGATTGTGGAGGAATATAAATACCCCGGAACAATCTTTGACAACTTTCTGAGGTTGTCCTCTAACACAGAGGAAATCCTAAAGAAATGCCATTAGAGACAGTACCTACTTAGGAATTATTTGGGGTTAACAAAGGCATTCTTAGCACATTCTACCATGTCTTCATTGAAAATGTAGTAACTTTTTCTTTTACTTGCTGGTTTCACTGTATCACTCTGCAGAACAGAAATGGCGTCTTGAACATAGTTAAAGTCTGTTTAAAAGTCACTGAACAGCCTTTTTGAACTCATCACTTTATGTGATTGGCGACTGTGAAATCAGCTCAGAGGATTTTACAGGACCCCTCCCATATTCTGTTAACTGAGTTTGAGTAGTTCCCCTCAGGATGCAGACGCTGTACAGGTTGCAGGACGCAGAGGGGGAAGACAACCTTCATCCCCAGTGCTGTGCAGCTCCCCAACGCTGAGCAATGGCCCAGTATAAGCACTAATGCAGCTACACAAATATACAAAGCTAAAAATGCACTTTATAATTTATATAATTATATAATGCCATTATTCCATTATATTTTGTGAATGGTTATACTGTGTGTTGATTTTGTGTCTTTTCTGATGTGTGTGTGAGGGGTGAACAGCAGAGATTCTCTAGGAGATAGAAAGATACACCATGAACATTCTAGGAGACAGTGAAATTAAGTGTACATACCCACAGAACGAGCTACAGAGGAGGAAAAAAACATTTCTACAGCAACTTCCAAGAGCAGATCCAAAACATCTCTCCATTACATTCTTATTGTAATGGGAGACTTTAATGCGAAAGTTGGAGTAGATAGTGTAGGATAGAAATTTTGTATGGAAAAAGAAGGAGTTGGAGAAAAGAATGGTCAGAAAGTTACAGACATGTGTCTTGAGAGTGGACTGGTGATAGGTTGCATGATCTTCCAACACAGCACCATACACAAGCTGAATGGTATCACCAGATGGCAGAACCAGCAACCAAATAGATTACATTGCCATCAACCAGAAATGAAGGAGGTCCATGACAAAATAGTAAGCAGGGCAGACACAAGCAATGACTTTTGTCTTGTGTTGTGCAAGCTACAACTTAAAAGTGAATTGGACAAAGAATAGGAGCAGCAAGCAACTACTTGATTAAACTGAGGAACCCAACAGTGAAGACACAGTTTGCACTGAAACTGTCCAACAGATTCCAATTCTGAAAACATACATCAGAAGATAACATCGATGCCCTTTGCAGCAGCATGCAGACGATATATCTGGACATAAGCAAGACATTTTTTGGGCTGCATGAGAAGGCAGAAGAAAGAATGGATCTTGGTAAGACAGAAGGCAGCAAAACAATGCATGCTGACAGGAAGTGAAGAAGAAAAGGCGGCAGCTACAGATACATAAATTGAGAAGAACAATGCTGTAAAGAAGAGTGCTTGGAAATACAAAAGAAAGTACATGAACAATTTAGCCTTGGAAGCACAGTCAGAAGCTAAAAGAACTGAGAAGACACAGCAAAACAGTGGTAAAAAAAAGGACAAAAATGGGAAAGTGCCGATGAGGGATGACTCAACTGGTTGGCAAGACACTTTAGAGACACTGAACAGACCAGATCCAGAGAAAGAGGACACAATCTTCCACATAGGAATAAAACATATGTGCATAACACAGCAAGAGATCAAAGAGGCCATCAGACAAACAAAAGGAAACAGCACCTAGTTTTTAAAAAACTTTTAAACAAAGGATGGAAGAAGAGAAAATCCCAGAGACCAGGATAATATCCACCACTCCTCAAAAGCCTTGGATAATATCCACCACCCCTCAATCTGGAATATTCTGTGAGCATATGTTTGTTTTTTTCTCAAAGATCATCAACATCCTGAAGGACATGTATGCCACAATAGGCAGCAAACTGAGTGGTTCCGTGTAAAGATGAGAATAAGACATTGTGGTCATTGATTGAGTAATGAGGAAAGTCACTGAAGATAAACCACAAGGGCTCCTATGGGGACTGACAGCCGAACTGGAAAAAACAAGAAAGAGTCGACCAAACGGCAAGATATATTGGGGTTAAGATTCATTCCCAGAAGACCAAGATGATGAAAGCAAAAGCAAGAGTACAAAGAAAACAACTGTACAGGGCAAAGACTCAGAGAAAGTGCCAGATTTCAATTATCACGACAGCTACATCTCTGGTGACAGCAACTGCAAGTCACTCTGGAAAAGGGTGTCTGCCAAATGCCGTAAATGTAAATGGTGTCTTAATGAATCCTCAGAACTCACTGGAAGCAACATCTCACCTACAAAGAAGCGAGAAGACGCATGGGCACTGATCTAAAAATAATCGGATTAAGCGCTCGGGCTGATAGGCTATATACTAAGAAAAATGGTCAGGATGAATCTTTTTATAAATACTTGATCATTGAATTTTGTAATATTTTACTGTCTTGCTTCTTATGAGAAATTTTAAGATCTAAGAAGTAATTAACTACTATTCTATATAGACTTAGGCCGATATACACAAAGTGAGGGACAAAATGTCACATATATAGCACTGTAATAAAAGTTTTATATACTGAGAATATCTTGCAAAACCTTTATTAACCACAACACGTCTAACATAGTGTAAGCCTATATTAATAAAAAAATAATAAAATCAGTTTAGGTTAAATATTTATTAAGTTAAATATTCTGGTTTATTAACCAAATAATTACTTTATTTAGTTTTTAAGATAATATAGAATATTCACAGATATAACATAATTCCTCTCAATATATTAGACCTACAAAGAAATTTGGAAATATGGAATATAAATTTACAAATACATATATGTACAAAACTGCTCTATATAATAGGCCATTCAGATTACAAATATAATACATGTACATAAATTCTCTCTATATAATAGGTCTTCAGATAATTTACTAATGTAATTTAGTAAGAAAGTGCATAATAACTGTTTGTATGCATAAACTTTTAGTATCTGATGTAGAATTTACTACATGTAGTATTTTACAGTTATTTACACATACTCTATATGATACCTGTACATTTGTTTCGATATCCAGAAAGTTATAGCTATTATAGTTATATTTTAAAAAATTATACAGTTTAGACCTGTAACTGTTGGATCTGTGGGTCTTATTACTGTATTTGTTCTAATACATGGGTATCTGGAATTTTTCTTTCCATGCACATGTAGTACACGTGTGTATAATTTATACAAATATACTTAAAACGCTACTTACACATGGAATGATTTCCTGCATTTCCCGCTTCCATTGGAATCATGCTTTTAGAACAACAGCAGGGAATTTTTAGGGTCTAGTAATATGGCTGCACAAGCATTTCTGTTGACTTCAGCCTCAGCAGCCCAGTCAAATATCCAGTTATTTTTAGATCAGTGCAAAAGCAGCATTGTTTAGGAGGTGAAACAGAGATATTGGAGGTGGCTAGTCCACATTCTGGGATTAAACAAGACCAGGCATCCACACACCTTCCACAGATGGCACCACCAGGGAAGAGAAAGAGAGGAAACCCTGGAGAAGTACAGTGAAGAAAGAGATGATGGAGATGGGCAAAACCTAGAATGCAGTCGGCTGGATTGCTCAAGACAGCGATGGCTGGAGGAGACTCATTGGTGCCTTATGTTAGAGAATTAAGTAAGTAAGTACTACCCCAAGTTCTTCTTGTTGTTTCTCTTTCAGCTGTCTCCATCCTGCTCTCTTTCTCTGTCCTCCTCTGTCAATCTTTGTGCTGTCAACCAACAAGGAAAATATAACAATCAAACATAATTTCAAACCCAATAAAGGTTTATATTGACCCATATTAATTTATAACATGAATACACTTAAATATTGGGTTGCTGTGATCTGTGACATTAGGTAATGTCATTTTGACCTTTTCTCACCTTGACCTGGCTATAAGTTTCAGAATTGGAAATGTTTACAAACCAAAATAAAAAAGGGCATCAGTTAGCTCCATGGTTGATAACTGTACAAACAAACTAATATGAACTCAGAAAGTTGACATTAGCTAAATGTAAATGTTCTTTTACTATACAGCTAATGCTCTTTTACTATATTCAAAGAACAAACATAAACTAGAAAAGCACTTAGGGAGCACAGAGCTCTGCCAAGGCCGCAAAAAATCTTTAAAAATTCCCTGCATCCAAACAATAACCTGGATCCTTTTCAAAGTCTTATCAATTGTTCCTTGTATCATTTCTGACTTATCCTGAAAATTTCATTCATTTCAAAATCCATTCATAACTTTTTGAGTAATCTTGCTAAAAGTCAGACAAACAAACAAACCAATAAACCAACGCTGGTGAAAACATAACCTCCTTGGCAGAAGTATTAAACAGACACTTTTAAAATCACAATAATGATCATTTTGATTCTGCATTCTTAGAACATTTTACACTTTTGCTTGTCATTTCAGGTTATACATGTTTTCACGATGCAATACTCATCTAAAAGAACATAGCTTTCGTCATGAAATTCATTACTTTGATGTCTCCTTTCACTCACGTTGCACCTTAGCAATTACTTTCATTCAGCTAGAATTACTCAGCAAAGTCCAGTGGTCAGCACCTGAATAGAATCAGCGCCAAACTGTCCATAATCAATTGCAGGATGCAGGTTGCACAATGAGTGTGCAATTTGTCCAGTATATCAGCAGTTCAGTAGCCTTATGGCTTGTGGGCAGAAACTGTCCCAGAATCTGCTGGTGTGAGTCCAGATGCACAGTCTGCCTGATGGCAGCAGCATGAAGAGTGAGTTGCTGGGGTGGCTGGGATTAGAGAGGATCTGCTGGGCCTTCCTCCTACAGCACTGTGCATCGAGGTCCTGGATGGCTGTCAGTTCAGTTCTGGTGATGCGTTGTGCTGATCTGAACCCCCTCTGAAGAGCTTTGCAGACCATTACATCTTCCGTGCCAAGTTGTGATGCAGCCAGACAGAATACTCTCGATGGTGCATCGGTAAAAGTTGGTGAGTATTCTGGAGTCCATTTCAAAACTCCTAAAACACCAAAAAAAGAAGAGCCATTGTCTTGCTGCTTTTGTGAACATACACACGTGATGTGACCAGCTCATATTCTCAGTAATGTTAATTCCAAGGAACCTGAAGCAACTGACTTTCTCCAACTCTGTTCCCTCTATGTGTTTAGGGGTGTGCCCTCCACCCTGCAGTCTCCTGTAGTCCACGATGAGCTCCTTGCTCTTGCTGACAATGAGCAGCAGGTTGTTGTCCCAGCACCATGATGTCAGGGCTCTCCTCTGCTCTGTAAGCAGACTCATCTCCATCTGAAATGCAAACGATGATAGTGGTGTCGTCTGCAAATTTGATGATGGTGTTGGAGCTGTGTGTGGCCATACAGTCATGGGTGAACAGTGTATTCAGTAGGGGGCTGAGCACACATCCCTGGGGGGCACCATTGCTGAGCATCAGTGTGGAGGACGTCATACTACCGATCCGCACCACCTGTGGTCTGGCCATCAGACAACACTACACTACACTTCACTACACACACACACACACACACACACACAGAGAGAGAGAGAGAGAGAGAGAGAGAGAGAGAGAGAGAGAGAGAGAGAGAATGATTATGAGTGTTGTACTGTAACTTGATCTCTTATTTAATTAAAATAATAAATAGATTATTTAGTCAATTAAATGATTGATAGTGCTAACTAATTTTGGTAAACTGTTGATGTCTGATTAAAAAGCTTTGAGAGAGGAACAGTGAAATTCTCAAGTCACGTCATTTGTTTTATTTACAAAAGAGATTACATTTAAATCTTTTTAAGAATTAAGATCATCTGTTAAATATGATAGTTATAAAATTCATGACAAATTAAGGATTAAAAATTTGTCTAGGTTAAAATTAACTGTTATTACTAGTCTTTACAACTAGGGGTACTTAAAAGCCACTCGGTGGAGGAACCCTGTGGAATGAGCTGCAATAACTTGTTTTGACCCAGAATAGCAAGGGAAGGAAAATGGGGCCATTTCATTAACCATGCACAGAAGTAGCAAATGTTACATCACAAAATCAAAGTTGGCACTCACAAACTTCATTTTGTTATCATCAAGAGAAAACCCACATACTTAAACACTGTCTTTCAGCTAAATAACTTATGTGGCATGTTAACGGTTCAAATCCTTTTTGTTTAGAGACATCTTTTTCCCACTTAGACAAACAGCACACTTATGCTTTTCTTTTAAGCCAAGTTTTACAGACTTTGCTGCAATCCAACATGTTTTTTTATACTCTTTGTCCATCCAGCCAAATATCAACAGGAGCTATACACAATCACTTCAAACCACAGCTAGACAGAATTGCAGTAAGATTTATGTTATTACAGTGACCATTTCTACCCCTGATATAAATACTTGTACACAAAGTTACAGACACTTTTAGCACAGAGTTACACACATGTGGTTTAGTACATTACAGTTAAACACAGACAGACACAAAGAGAGGAAAATGTTCTGTGAGCTAAGGTATGTATGGTTTTTTTTTTTTTTTTTTTTTTTTAACTCACCTGGAAGCGTGATCTAAATTGAAAGTAAAGGAAAAGATGTACATACTGTACTTTTGCTGATTTTCCTAATTATAGTATCGAAAACCCAGGCCAACTATCCGCAATTTAATTTGATCAGTTTTAACAACATGATCAGCCCAAATACTACAGCTTCTCCCTGCTGAATACTAGTAATAAAATGAGGATTACCTACTACTGCCTTCCAATTGTGTAAACCCAAGGATAACTTAAAACATCTACATCATACATGCACGATTAGGATCATCAATCTCTAGAAAAAAGCAAGGATCACTGAAAAACAAAAGTAAAAACTCAAAAATAAAACACATATACCATCTTACCTTCACAGAAGGTGGGGGAAGATAACCAAAAGCTGGTGTTAGGTAGAATATGTAAGGTGAAAGAAAACCAAGTGGTGGTCAGAGATGTGGAGTGGGTTAGCAGTAATGCCTGTGACTGAGGAGGGATGGCTGAAAACAAGATCTAGGAGAGTGCGAATGCGTTAACTGGTGTGCAGCCTGTTTCAGTTACTCCTGCTATTCCCATACTTTTAACTCTTTTTTTCTTATTTCTTTAACTTTTTTTTTCTCATACCTAATATTTTTATTGTTAATAAGTAGCTGCACTCCCAATATGTGGGTTGAGGGTTTTTTTTTTTTTTTACTTTTTATCACTGCAAAACTTACTTTCCTTAATGGAGAGTTGTGACCGCAGAGCCCTTTGTTTACTCCAGGGATCAGCTGATCGCCATGATGCCAGCCAAATTAGCAGCCGGACAAATTAACTTACCAGCTGAAATCTGGAGGAAAACACAGTGGATGCAGAGATGGAGGGCAGAAGAAGAGAAGGAGGTAGGCGGTGAGACAAAGACGGCTTACAGATAGGAAAAGGTACAAGCCGTGTCTCTCATCTATTATAATGGGGAACGTAAGGTCACTGGCAAATAAGATGGACAAGCTGACAGCATTAGCCCGGAGTCAGATGGAGTATCGGGAGTGTAGTTTCATGTACTTCGTGGACACATGGCTGCACCAAGAAAACAGAGATTACACCACGAGCGGTAAGCGGAAAGGTGGAGGGCTTGCTGTTCTTGTCAATAACCAGTAACCCTGCCCACATAACCATCAAAGAGTGGAGTTGTGGACCAGACAATGAACTGCGTGCTGTTGAACTCAGAACATACTATTTTCCTAGGGAAATTTCCCATGTCATCTTAGTGGCTGTTTATTTTCCTCCTTCTGCCAACCGCTCAGTTGCATGGTGCACTGTTCATGCTACCATAGCCTGGTTACGGACTCAGCACCCAAGTGCATTCATTGTGATCTCAGGTGACTTCAACCATGTCACCATAGACACTACACTATCAACTTTTGTGCATTACGGGGACTGTCCCACCAAAGAGGAGAGAACTTTAGACCTGCTGTATGCAAACACTAAGGATGACACAGTTCCTTCCCCTCCCTCAACTGGGGAGATCAGACCACAACTTCATTCACCTCTTCCCCTGCTATCTACCTGTTGTGAAGAGGCAGCCTGTGACTACAAGGACTGTTAGGAAATGTTTAGAGGAGGCCTTGGAGGAACCACAGGGTTGTATTGAGGTGACAGACTAGCAGGCACTCTGTGATCCCCATGGTGAGGACATTGATGGGCTCACTGAGTGTATTTTACATTACATTGCCTTCTGCACTGAGTCCATTGTTACAGCTCAGATTGTCTATTGTTACCCATATAGCAGGCTGTGGCTGACTGAAGACATCAAACCCCTCCTTAATGACAAGAAAAGGGCATTCAGGGTTTTCAACAGTGAGGACGTGAGAAGTCAAGATCAGAGAGGGTAAGGATGATTACAGGAGAAAGCCAGAGTAGAAACTCCAGCAGAACAACATGAGAGAGGTTTGGAGTGGTATGAAGACCATCACTGGTTTCAGGCCATCTAACAGCAGAGGAGCTGAGGGCAGTGAGGACAGGGCCAATGAGCTGAAATAGTTTTTTAACAGATTTGACACTGCGGCTGCTGTTCAGCCTAGCCCAGTTGTCAGGAGCAAGCCTGAAACCCCCTGCCACACCATTTTTTCTTCCTGTCTCTCCTTATTGCACCTCTGCCTCCTGTGATAGAGCTGACACCCCTGCCCCACCTGTCAACTTCACCAATACCCAGGTTCAGAGACAGCTGAAAAGACTTCACTCAGGCAAGGTAGCAGGACCAGATTGGGTGAGCCCCCATGTCCTTAAAGCCTCTGCTCCCCAGCTCTGTGGAGTCTTACATTACATCTTCATGATGAGCCTGAGTCAGCAGAGGGTCCCAGTTCTTTGGAAGATGTAATGCCTTGTTCCTGTACCAAAGACCCCACTTCCCAGTGGCCTTCAGGATTACAGATCTGTGGCACTGACTTCACATATAATGAAGACCCTCGAGAGACTCATCCTGGATCAACTCCTTCAGTTCACTTATTAGCACCCTCTCAGAGTTAGGGATGCCATCATCTACCTGCTTAACCATGTCTACACCCACCTGGACCAGCCGAGTGAGCACTGTGAGGCTCATGTTTTTTTTACTTTTCCAGTGCATTCAAAACCATCAAACTGACCTTCCTGTGTGAGAAGCTGACAACAATGCAGGTGGATGCTTCTTTTGTGTCCTGGATTGTGGACTACCTGACTGGAAGACCACAGTATGTGCAATTGCAGCACTGCAATGTTGGACGCACCACAAGGTTCTGTCCTCTCCCCTTTCCTTTGCATCCTCTACACAACAGACTTCAGCTACTGCACATAGACCTGCCATCTTCAGAAGTTTTCTGATGGCTCTGCTGTAGTTGTATGTATCAGTGGAGATGATGAGATGGAATATCAGGATGCTGTGGATTCCTTCATCACATGGTGTGAGCAGAGTCATCTGCAGGTTAATGTGACAAAGACCAAGCAACTGATTGTGGATTTCAGGAGATCCGTAACACCAGCACATATCCAGAACGTCAATGTGGAAATGGTGGAGGGTTACAAATACCTTGAAGCTCATATTGGCAATAAACTGGACCGAGTTCAAAACACCACTTTACAAGAAGGGCCAGAGCAGTCTCTATTTTTTGAGGTAGCTAAGGTCACTCTGCCGGACACTGCTTAGGATGTCTTACAAGTCTGTTGTGGCCAGCACTATCCTCTATGTTGTTGCCTGCTGGGGCAGCAGGCTGAGGGTTGCAGAACAACCAACAGACTGATCAAACTGATACGCAAGGCCAGTAACGTTGTAGGGATGGAGCTGGACTCTCTGACGGTAGTGTCAGAGAGGCAAATATTGTCCAAAATAAGGACAATATTGAACAATACCTCCCACCTGCTTCACAACCTGCTAATCAGTCACCAGAGCATGTTCAGTGAGAGACTGATACCACCTAAATGCTCCACTGGATGACACAGAAAATCATTCCTACCTGTTATTTAATGTGGCCATTAAACTGAGTTCTTTTCCAAAATGTCATAAATCCAGTTTTATTGTTTCAAGATAATATTGTTTGTTGTTGGTTTTAACACTCTCAACTAAAAATTCAAAACCAGAATCTGTTATTTAAAACTAGCCTAAAAACAACACAAAAATTTTTATTTAACAAAATGATATATATATATATATTTGCAGAACTTATGCAACGTATGACAAATTTCTGTAAAACGCTGGCATACACTGAACTATCAATATTATTCCAGTTTTGAACATATACCTAACTTATTAGTAACATCTAGAACTTATAGAAAACTTATAGCTAACTTATATCAAACTTATCCCCAGCATATACTGATGTATGTAGATGTACCCGACACAAAACTTTTACTGAACATCTTTCTAACTTACAGCTAGCGTATTTTGGGCATATTGGCAGCGTTTAGGGCAGAGGTCGGCAACCTGGGCCTCTGGATCCTCATGCGGCTATTTCATCTCTCTGCTGTGGTTCCTGTGGCTTATATTGTCACCAGACAAATGACTAATTTTGACCCACGGTAAGCGAGTAATGTTTCCTTCCTTTGCTTTCACTTCTGACAAAACTGGTTTACCAGCATGCTTAATGTGTGGCAAGAAAAAAAAAAAATAAATGTTGAAAGATATTTCCAGAAAAAAGTTCCGTTCATTATAGCCCGTGTCACATATTTAGCTAGCATATGCCGATCTATACGCTGGCATATGTCGAATAAGTTATGGGTAAGTGTTGCACGTTAGTATAAGTTGTAGTAAGTTGTAGCATGCACAACACTTTTGAGGTATCCTAGTGTATGATTCATACATTCTGCATACGCTGGCCATAAGTTATAGGTAAGTTGCCATCAGTTGTAGGTAAGTTATTCGATTGTTCACACGTTATTTATAGGCTACTAATAATTGTAGTGTTTAGTGTACTTTGAATCTGTGTATCAGTTATACCAACGAATGCCTAGCGTGTTGGCAGCATTCAAAATTTATGACGAAAGATAATCTAACTTATGCAGCAGTGTATATCCGACGATCGATCACATGACGTATAAAAGGCTGCCGCTCGCTGAATCAAATCAGATCAGCAGTAAACATTGCAGTATCAACATCATTGTCATGTTAAAGAAATTGTAGTTTACCAACATAGTAAAATCTTACAGCAGCAGCATATTCACTGTCAATAATAAAGGCAGACAAAAATTGTCACTTTATATGTTAATGTCTATTTCAGTGTGCCGTCATTCCTTAATTTCCTCACGTGGTGTACAGCATTCAACTGTCAATGTGAAAATGAAACACAACTACATTAGTTCAGGGTCCAATATAAAAATATATATTTTCAAAATAATAGGTCATTAAATGATTTCTTTCATCTGGTTAATATGATTCCTGCTCTTGAACTTCACTGCACAGCATCTCCATATCAGAGTTGTAAGATGTCACTTTCATTTTCACCCAGGATTGCAAGCTCTCATCTGTGAGAGGTGCAATGTATATTTGTGATGTAGTTCATGATGATGAGGACTCCAGAATATTCACCAACTTTTACCCATGCACCATTGAAAGTATTCTCTCTGGCTGTAGCACTACCTGGTACGGAAGCTGTAATGCTCTGGACCGCAAAGCTCTACAGAGGGTGGTCAGATCAGCACAGGACTGAACTGCCAGCCATCCAGGACCTCTACACATAGTGCTGTAGGAGGAAGGCCCTGCAGATCCTCCCAACCACTACAGCCACACACTCTTCACGCGCCTGCTTTCAGGCAGATGGTACAGGAGCATCCAAGCTTGCACCAGCAGATTCAGGGACAATTTCTACCCACAAGCCATCAGGCTAGTGAACTTCTGAAATACCAAACAATCTGTACACTTTTTGCACACTCCTTGTACAGTTTTTATATA
>JAQMYF010034350.1:0-10020 GCA_030014195.1 Neosilurus mollespiculum
TATATGTATATATGTATATATATATTTTTTTTAAATAAAAACAAAAAATTAACACCTAATTAGAAGTGGGCGGCATGGTGGAGAAGTGGTTAGCACGTCTACCTCACAGCAAAGGTCCTGGGTTTGAGTCTTGGGATTGGCAAGGACGTTTCTGTGTGGAGTTGGTATGTTCTTGGGTGGGTTTCCTCCGGGTTATTCGGTTTCCTCCAACAGTCCAAAGACATGCACGTTAGGCTAACTGGCGGTTCCAACTTGCCTCTAGGTGTGAGTGTGAATGGTTTTGTGTGTGTGTTGACCCTGCGATGGACTGGTGAGCTTTTCAGAGTATAGCACACCTTCACCAGTGTCGGCTGTGATCGGCTCAGCTGATTAATAAATAATAAAGGCCCTCGTTCCACAGGAACTTTAGTCATTTGGTGTTTCTCTGCCTCCATTTTTCTTCAGCTAAAAAACCTTCACCTCGGAAATACTTCACTCTTACAACTGGAAGAACAATAGGATATGATGTGGAAATAGAAAGAAAACTCGAGGAACTGATACCAGGTCTGCAGAAGGTGCAGAAGGAAGACGAGTGTGATTGCATTCTGGTTTTGTGCCCTGTTGTTTCACGAGCTGGAACTGACATTAAAGCAACAATGACGATGCTGAGAACTCTACCAGGTAAAACCCTCATTATTTCAAACAAAACAAGATAGTTTAATATTATATTATATTATATTATATTACATTATGATGGCGGTATTGTAATCATCTATGTTTCTGTCTGTCTAACTGACCAATGTTTGAACAAAACTACCAGTTGGACATGCTGAATAAGAGCGGCACAGTAGTGTAGTGGTAAGTACGTCTGCCTCACAGCAAGACGATCCTGGGTTTGAGCCCCAATCTCGACAAGGACGTTTGCATGTTCTCCCTGTGCTTCCTCTGGGAACTCTGGTTTTCTCCTACAGTCCAAATACATGCACATTAGGCTAATGATTTGGTTTTGGAATGTCAAGATCAAAGTTCACAGCAAGGTCATAAATCCTTTAACGTGCTGAGATTTTCTGACACCCGCTAGGGCGAGACATTTCATTATTATGATGCCCTATGTGCCTGTTGGTACTGTTGGACTCTCTGAGTGCCCTTCTACTTTCTGCATGTTTTATTGTGATCCGAAATAAAAAGTGTGTGTGTGAGGTTCTGTACTAGTGACCGATAGATTCTTACATTTACAGCATTTGGCATATGCTCTTATCCAGAGTGACTTACAGTTATCATTTTTATACAACTGAGCAATTGAGGGTTAAGGGCCTTGCTCAAGGGCCCAACAGTGGTGATAGTGGGGCTAACCTTTGGATGAGTAACCCATCGCCTTAACCACTAAGCCACCACTGCCCTAAAATGGCCACTAACGCTTTGTCAAGGTGTTTATACATCTACGCCACTCACTCCGCCAGATTCTGAGTGAATTAACTGCTGTTACATTGAACTATAAAGCCATGGAATCATTTCAGAACATTCCGTCTTTAAAGGTAACAAACCTACCGCTGTGCTGGTGCTTCATCACACGTTTGATCCTGAGGCTGTTGTACCAGACAGCAGCAGAGCCGAAACGAGAATGAATACACTCACCGTTGACTGTCTGTTTCATGAAGATCAGGGATTGCTGCTATGCTCTAAAAACACTGAAGCACTGAACAAAGTGGCAAACTGGATTAATCCAGAGAAAGTTGAGTGCAAACCCAGACAATCCATGACAAATCAAAAGGTGAGGTCTTCCGGATTATTCTGTTATTTTTTTGGAAAGGAAAAAAAAAAAAAGTATGGAAGGTTCAACTTAATGTCTTTTATACAGAAATTTTCTTTGGGGGATCGAGGACGCGGATCAAGTAGGTCACAAGTTTAAACCAATTATCTATTAAATATAATAAAATACAAACATATTTTTGTCCTCTGGCCAACTTGACACCAATTTGTGTGAATATACCTACCCAGTGGTACATCCAATCATTCAATATATGTATGAAAAGCTGCTACTCCACCCATTACTGATTATTATTAATTTTTTTCCCCCCAGTGCATGCAGTGCAACAGGAAGAGAATCGTCCTCTACAAAAATACATCACTATTACAACTGGAAGCATATTAGGACATGATTTGGGCTTAGAGAAGAAACTTCAAGCTGTATTAAACCTTCAGAAGGTGCAGAAGGTGGAGGACTGTGATTTTATTCTGTTTTTTTCAAGAACCACCATTGAAGAAGCAGTGCAAAAGCTTAACAACCCACCAGGTAAAACATTCATTATTCAAACAAACAAACAAATGAATTATTAAGGAAGATGAGAGAAAAGAAGAGAAGGATCAAATAAATAAATAAAGCATGCATTTTTTCCCTCACTTGTTATCTCTAAACAATTCGACAGGAAGGTTTAGCAACCTGAGTCATCACATAGCTGGTGATCACACTTCGAAAGAAAAGCTACTGACGCAAATTGATTTTTTAGTGATTTTTTTTTTTGCGGGGTTTTTTTTTTGCGTTTTTTTTTTTCTTATTTTTTTGTGATTTTTTTGCGATTTTTTTGCAAATTTTTAAATTTGCGTCAAATTTTTTTGCAACTCCACATGCTAGCAAAGATTTTGCGGCTTAAATACGTATATCACAAGAAAGTCGTGCAACAATCTTGCGACTGATTTGCTAGTAATTTGCGATCGTGTCGAAAATTTTGTCCGCTTTTTTGTTCTCAATCCATTCGCTTTTTATTTGAGCTTTATCAGTGCCAACAAAATGCGAATAAAATACGAATGATGACAAAATGCACAGAATATGGCGAAAGCCAGCAAATTTCAAACTTCCTGCGTGGAAGTCTCCAACTTGTTGCTTTTCCTTGCGAACGAAAAACGAATAATTTGCGAGCACTTTGCGACCTTCCAGCAACATGTGCAGACTGTCTGAGAAGAGTTTGAGACTACTTCATGTCAGCGCCTCGCTTTGCGACAGTCGCAGAAATCATTTGTGTTTGAATTTCTTTGTGATGAGCTCATGAGTCAGGCGACCAAAATGCGATGCCGCGAATGTGGCAAGACAAATCTGAGAACATTTTGAGAATGACAAGTGATAACCATTTGCGCCAGCCGCTTTTCTATCGTACCTCTAGTGCGATCACCCCTTTCTCGGAGGTGTGTGTGTGTGTGTGTGTGTGTGTGAGGTGGGGTGGAGCCTATCTCAGCCACTGAGTGAAGGTGGGGTGCACCCTGAACAGCTTGCGAGCCCATCGCAGGGCCAACACTCACACACACTCAACCATTCACACTCACATACATACCTGGGGACAATCTGGAATAACCAATTAGTCCAATGTGCATGTCTTGGGCTGTGGGAGAAAACCGAAGTACGCAGAGGAAACCCGTATAATCCCGGGCAGAACAGGCAAACTACCCACAGAAACGCCAGATCCCAGGCCTTGAACCCAGGACCTGGTTGGTGTAAGGCGGACGTGCTAACCACTATACCATCTTGCCGTCCTAGCATAAACTCATATCAATTTTTATTTTTTTAACAGCTGCCATGTACCCCGCTGTTCTGGTGATGCTCCATCACCCTGTATATACCGTAACTGACAACAGCAACACTGCAATCAGTGAGACGAGCATCAAGGTTGACTTTCTGTTCTGTGAAGATCAGGAATTACTAAAATGCCCTCTAAACGATCAAGCAGTAACCATGGTTACAAAGTGGCTATTCAAGGTAAGGCCTTGTTTTAATATTTTAATTTGTTTCCAGTTTAAGGGAAAATTGTCTGATTTTTTTTTACAATTATTACAATCCAGATTTATGTGGATCTTTATAAAAAACCAATATAACTGTATAACTGTACTCAAAGCCGACTAACTAAAACTTATAACTTACTCCACCCACCCACCCATCCATCCATCCATCCATCCATCCACCATCCATTATTCATACCACTCTTTCATTAAGGTTGCAGGGGAAGCTGGAGCCAATCCTAGCTGACTCCATGTGGGTGTCAGGGTCCAGGTGAACAGGTAGCCAGTCTATTATAAGACTCTGACAGACACAAACAGCCATTCACACTCACATCCTTGGATTGTGGGAGGAAACTGGAGTACCCAGAGGAAACCCACACATGCACAGGGAGAACATGAACACAGAAGCCGTGGGGCTTGAACCTGGAATCTTCACGCTGCGTGGTGATGGTGCTAAACACGGAGGCACCGTACAGCAATAAGAACTAACTCAGCTGAACAGGGTTTGGAAGCGACTTTGGTGATGTTGATTAAAAATATCTCATTATATGTTTTTATACAGGACACTCGTAATGAGCGACCAAGACCGAGTAGGTCACAATTCTTTGAATAGAAATACACACAGCCAGTGTTCACATCTATTGATTTAAGCTAAAAGTGCTACTGCAGTCTTTAAGGTTGATTCATTTTCTCTTTCTATGCATCATAAAGATGAACAGATGGTCCAGCATCCTCTTTATAAATACTTCATTAAAACAAATATCAACACAAAGGTGTGCTGGGAGGTCATAATGAAACTGCATGAAGTTCTTCCATGTCTGGAAGAAGTGCATGAAGCAGAACAGTGCCATTTCTACCTGGAATTCTGTGCAGCAAGTGACATCGACACAACTCGGGATATACTTCGACAACGATCAGGTACTGCACAGATTCAAAAACATCGATAGGAAAGGACCAGGATATCATACATCAGCAGCGTCAGCCATGACCAATGTGCAGCCCCAAGGCAAGATTTTAGCTGGTTCCCTCTTACATTGCAACCTGTTGCAACCGGTCACTGTGCTACACACACTGACACACAAGAAGGAGTATATGTGACCACTGGGTGTTCCATCTATCCATCTATCCATTCGTTATCTCAAGTGCTTATCCATCATCGTCACAGTGGAAGAAAACCACTCCAGACACCGGGACTGGTGGCACTTTGTGTGACGCTTGCTGTATCGATAGCTAGCTGCCTTGCAACATCATGAAAAATTATTTTACTTACTTTCTGGGGTGGGAACATACAGTATGCTCCACTTGTAGGGTGCTCTTTCCTCTGGATTTCGCGCTCAGGTGGTTTTGAGGAACTTGGTTTGAGTAGAAAAATTGTTGGCGTGTTGACCGTATATGTTTTGGCTGCTACAGACTCGGTAGGTTGACGTCGGCCCAACTTCCAGCCCAACTAACTAATTTCCAGCCCAACTAACATTGATAATCTACCTGTTTCTAAGCTTAGTGTCCTTATGGAAAACTTAATCAACTCAAACGTCGATCCCTGACATGTTCGTTAAAGCATCTAGGCTCACAACTAGTTAAACCCGGGTTTTTGACTCTGCCTGTGTGTTCACAGCTGTTATACATTACCTACAATCCCCTGCGTGACTTAAATCCAATATGACGGCTATGCAGTTCCCCTACTCACCAAAACAAGCCAATAAACCCAAACCAAACCATCAGATTCCCATCCTTGCACTGATATATCACAGCAGTAAGTCTTCTCCAGTGTGGCTTTGCTGGGGTGCTGGCTCTGGTTGGTAATGTATCTGCAAAAACCAAGCAAGGCTACAAATCAGGTATCCAATGTAGGACCAGACTTAAAAGAAAGATATGTGACAAAACATGAGATCTATATCAGATTTTTATCCATTTCAGCCTGGTAATGTAAAAGGAACTGAACGTCTTCAGCTTAATATTTAACCTGATTGAAAATCTCTCTTTATTCCCAGCCAGCAAACCAGCTCTTCTAATAGTACTTCACACCGAGTGTACAATAGTAGCAGGTTATAACTTGGATGACTGCAGCCAAATGGTAGACAGAGACGATATAATCAAAGCTGACTGTTTTCTAAGCGAGAAGGAAGAATTACTGCCGTGCTCTGAAAACAACAACACACTGTGTAAAATTGTCGACTGGATATTTTTTAAGGTAAGAACGCTTCCGCTGTTCTTCTGTTTTAACTCACAAGCAGGGCCTTTTCTGTCTTTTTGGGGGCCATAAGCAAGAGTCTAGTTTGTAAAACCATGATGAGCTGGCTTCATACTAAGGTAAAGTATTCCCCCCCTTTTAAAGGTGACTCTGTAGAAATATTTTGATTACCAGTGCAGTATAACTTTATTAGCTTGTAGTACACTGTGTACCGTAGTGCTAATGCAGTGTTAAACATTGTAGGTTCATGGTGTCTGTGTGGGTTTTCTCTACATGGTCTGGTTTCCTCCAATAGTCCAAAGACATGCACGTTAGCTCAACTAGCTACTCTATATTGCCCATATGTTTGTTTTTCTTTTTTAGACCAGTCATAGACGGGTGACCTCATCAAGACGTGCTTGCCCCCCCCACACAACTAACCTGCAATCTGCATTGGATAAGATCTATCCAGCATTTAATGTGGTAATCCTTTCAATTTTTGTTTTAAAAATACCATTGAAAAATGTACAAATAGTACTAAAATGTGCCAACAAATTTTACAGGACTTCAAGCTGCCAAGAATACACCCAAGTAAGTCACTTTCTTACCATCGTTTAATTATGTACAATGGAATTTGAGCATATATTTATTTAATTTACTTAAAAAAAAAAATTGGTTATAATTTCAGATTTATGAGTAATTACTTTTGTGGAAATCTAGTGGTAAAGTTTTAACATTTTTATTGATTGACCTAAAATATTTTATTTTCAGTCTAGAATTGAATGACATGATCTCAAAATTATTTCACTGGTCAAAATCACTATATCACTGGAAATTTAAAAACACACGATCATTGAAAAAGGCTGTCGAGGGTTATTAATATTTTAAGTTATTATAAAAATGAAACCCAAACGTAACAAAAGCTTGCATGCTTGGTTTAGGTCTGTTTATAGTAAATCATGCTGTTTCATGAACCTTTTTTCATGCACCATTATAATCCGAAAAGTAGCAAAAAGTAACCTCATCATCTCCATCAGCAACATGAAACTAATTTGCATATGAGCGCCTGCTTGTTTAAATGTAGTTATCATGTATGAATTGTAGTTCCCAGTTATATTTTATTCAGTTGTTCACTAATATACATCTGATTTGTTATATTAATATCTGTTTACTCTTATTATTGCCATTAACTTGCCTTATATGAACTGGTAAATTCACGTCCAATTCTTGCGATTTCACACTCTAGCAAGAGTGGAACCCCGTCCTTTTTAATCTTAAAAATGTAAGTAAAAATCACCTGACAATGAAAATTTACTTACGTTCATGTGTAACAGGAGAATTTGGAAGGCTTGCCTTTCATTTCACTTCAGGGTTATTGAAAAGGTTACGGCGTACTCGCAATTATGAATGAGTATTGCCAAGAATGAGATTTCATTCCCCGCATCTGTGTCTTGTGGAATATTCCAAATATTTTTTAGCTGTGAATTTTTACAGGTTACATGTTTAAGTGTATGCATCTGTCTATCTATCTATCAATCTGTCTATCTTGTTAGATCAGGAACGTTCTGCAATCCAGATGTTGAAGCGTCCTCTTCTAAAATACTTCACTGTGTTAACTGGAAGCATGTTAAGCCATGATGTGGGTGCAGAGAAGAAACTTCACGAACTAATACCAGGTCTGCAGAAGGTGCAGAAGTCAGAAGAGTGTGATTTCATTCTGGTTTTTTGCCCAGTTATAACTCTAGCTGGAAATGATGTTGAAGCTGCATTGAAGATGCTCAGAATCCAATCAGGTGAAACCCTCTTTATTACAATAAAATCCTGCTTATTAACATGTGGAAGACAGTTTTAATTTGGTTGTTCTTGTATGTGATGTAAAGCAAAAGGTTAATATCATAGACGTTTTTAATCAAAAATGTACTGTCTAGTTCCGGTCTGATGGACTGTACCATAAAAATAGATACAGCTGTGACTAATTTAATGGTGCAAATATTATAAATCTACTAAACTCAGATGTCTCTCTCAAAAGGCAGCAAACCTGCAGTTCTGATGGTGTTTCATCACACGTTCGATCCAGAGTCTGTCGTACCAGACAGCTGGAGAGCCGTAACCAGAGAGAATACCATCACAGTCGACTGTCTCTTCCATGAAGATCAGGGATTACTGCAATGCATGAAGAATAACAAGTCCTTTACCCAAGTTTTACAGTGGATTAAGACTCAGGTAGTTTTACAAGACATTTAAAACAGGAAAAGGATTCCAACGGTCATTTCCTGTATTTACAGTAGACATAGTGTAAGAGAAAGTGTAGAAATGACCTTCAAATACTGCTGCTGGTGTTTCTATTTATTGAGTGTTGTATGCTTTTATTTCAGTATTTGTCTCTTTTTGTTGTAGGTCCAGACTGATAAAAAAATACCCTGAAAGAAATGTCCAGGTTGGCATATTCAGTGAGTATAATACGTTATTACTTATTTAAGTTAGGTTCTATGAACCTGGAGGTCACCACGCCAGTGAGAAACATATCACTCAGTGTATTTCTGGAATCTTCCAAAAAGCATAAGTACACAAGATTTTATAATGGCTATGAATGTTGATTTCCTCAGACAGAATGTTTCAGATTGCTTCAAAATACTTACCCAACCTGACAGTATATGAGCAACAGATTTAACAAAAGAAAAGGAAAGAAAAAGATTTATGTGGTTAAATGTGACATTTGCTTTATTTTCTGCATCTTAGTGAATGAAAGAAAAAGAAATCCAGAATGAAGAATCCTGAGAATGTCACTGGACTATCGACTACACCCTGAAGGATCATTTGAAGAGGCACTGACCAAATGGACTGTATAATAAATATAATAAATCAATTAAATAAGGAATAATTACAAGAAAAAGGATTTTGTTCATTCCTCCTTATACCAAGGATATAATTTTCCAGGCTATGAATTAATATAATAATGTATTATTTATTGTAATAATCCATAGGTAAAGAGCAAAACAGTAGGAGGCACGATGCTGGGACCAGTGTTACTCTGAAGTTGATTATTTTCCTATAACAGCACATCTAGAAATGTTTTTTTTTTTTTATACCACAGAAATATTTCTTTTTATTAATTAAATAAAGAATTTGCATCAGGGGTTTCCTCCGGGTGTTCCGGTTCCCTCCAACAGTCCAGCGACATGCACGTTAGGGTCCTGGCTAATCTAAGTTGTCCATAGATGTGAATGTGGGCGTAAATGTTGCCCAGAGACAAGTGGGATGGGCTTCAGCGTCCAAAAACACCAACGACGGATAAGATATATAGATAATGGATGGGTGGATGGAGGGTGGATATTAGGAGTGTTTGTTAAGGGAAAGATTACAATAAAGGTAATACTACTACTACTACTACTACTACTACTACTACTACTACTACTACTACTACTAATAATAATAATAAAATTTCGAACAAAATTCTAGATTTTTAACAAGAGCTGTGGACCAATCAGAATTGATAATTCAATACTGTTGTGTAATTGCATTTTCCCTTACAACAGAGAAACGTTGCTCAATTTATAGCTTTGTAAAATGTGTATTTCTATCTATAAAAGTATCATCACATATCATCACAGTGATAAATGATGTTTTAAGACACTTTTAAGGTATAATATTATTCTAAAAAATAAAAATGAGCCCCATGGAACAATAGAAGGCAATTTATAACAATATAAAATAAAAGAACAACTGTGATCTTCTGTGAGAGACACAATCACGTGCATGTGTTGCCCATATAAACATACCAGAAATGAGAAGGTCTTGCACCACTGATAGAGAAATTTTATCACATGCTCACACACAGACGTGTTTACGATGACGTTATGTTATAAGTTTGTAAAGATGATGAATTGCCAATAATATATAATGTGTTTTATTATTGTGTCCATTCTTGATCATTAAATAAGCAATAAATGATAACATTCATCTTATATTAAATAACTTTATTCCCTTTTCATTCCGAACAGCTTAAGAACTCGCAGGGATTCGGATGCAGAGTCTGTTGTTATTGTGTTGCTAATAAAATAATATGAGTGATAATCTATCTCCCCTGTGTGTACCATGTACCA
>JAQMYF010034370.1:0-14634 GCA_030014195.1 Neosilurus mollespiculum
AGAAAAAAGCACCAGAGAAATTGTCCTGTTATACATATATCCTAAAGATTATTTAATGCATCCTCATCACTCCTACATCACCTCATCTACTCTTCTGCTCAGAATATGGATGAATAATGTGCCAGTCACGGGGATAAAAAACATAAAACACCAAAACATAAAATTTCTGCCTACCACCGTACATTCTGAAGCTGCATCCACACAGGAAGTGATGAGCAACAAGTAACTATATGATGTCAAGGAACGCCAGCAAAATGAGCAAAGAGAGGTGAAATCTCCTCAAGTGACATCAATAGGGCAGGTACAGAGTTCAGCTAAGCTGAACTTCCACATGATGTAATGACCAATCAGAGCCAAACACTGTTTTAAGTTCCCCGAAACATTTTCAGAAGGAAAATAACAAACACAAATTTAATGACTCCGGCTACATCAACAAGAGCAGTACACAGAGTACCAAATATTACCTCTGTGTGTAAATACTCTGTGCTATGACAGCACCCAGAAACTTTAAGATATGAACCGGAAACGTGACTCTCGGGTCCATGTTTCTGAACAGGTTGGGATTTCACTTGAGTATTTATTTATAAATTTAACTATTCCAGTTTCATAATGCAGAAGAGTCTCCGTTCTATGCTTCCTTCCATGTAATAATATAATTGACAATAAGATATTAAGAGGCTATTCTTTAGTGAAATACTGCTCATTGATTTACACTTCCTGTAGGGAACGAGCTGTTCTCTGCTCAAAGTTTAACTCGGACACATTTTGGAAGCAAGAAACATGCAAGAGGGTTACCTAGGCAACCTAAGCCTTATGTCGTGAAACAATTCGCATGTCACTCATCAATTCCTGTGTGGACGCTGCTTAGAGGCAGAGTTTTTGTACATGGGTATGAGGTCACCGAAAGGTTTATCAAATTCAACTTCTAACCACTAGGGGCACTAAATACTAGCGGTAGTGGTGGCTTAGTGGTTAAGGTGATGGATTACTGCTCTGAAGGTCAGTGGTTCAATGCCCCTATGACCACTGTTGGGCCCTTGAGCAAGGCCCTTAACCCTCAATTGCTTAGTTGTAAAAAAAAAAAGATAATAGTAAGTCGTTCTGGATAAGAACGCCTTTAAAGCATGAAATATTTCTTACTTATTTCACTTTGTTTTAACTTTCAAGTCTTAGAAATGGTTTACCTCCATGTTCCACTTTAGCTCTGAGTATACAGTATCAGTACACACACTGGTCTGGTCTGGAAAAAAATCCTGAATTAATCTCCACATGAAAAATACAACCCATTACATTTATTTAAAACAACACATATATTATACCACAGCACTGTTGAATTCTAAAACCTGTTTAAACACAAGGTTTTGATTTATTATCTAGAGCAGCAGCTCTGATAGTCGTGTGGCTCCAAATCCCAATCATTTAAAAAAGTTTATAAAAAATGTTATTATATTTTAGATTAAAAGTATAAACCATATAGTAGAGGAATAATGCACAAATGAAGATACCAAGAGGTGGCATTTTATCTGCCAAGGTTGAAGGTCGAGATCTCAAACAAAATTCATATTATTTAATAGTCTGGATGAGAGCATCTGCCAAATGCTGTAAATGTAAATGTAAATGTAATGTCAGTGATGTTTAAGTGAGCATGTAGAAAAATACCAAGAATACACTGAAGCCTTTCCACCAATCAGAAGTGAGAAAATATTTTAAATGAATAATAAATGTTATTTTAAATTCATGTAATATAAATGAAACAGGTTTGTACAATTTAATGAATGAAAACTTTGTCGCTGTGGGTAAGAGGCTTTATTCCTCTTACCCACAGCGACAAAGTTTTCATTCATTAAATTCATACATTCATGTGGCATGATGCTTTAAAAAGATCATCATCTTCAGGGTGTTACAGTAACTGCTTCAGCACAATGATCGACTCATTCATTAATGACTTTCCTGTGGCACCAGGATACAGAATGGATTGTTCCCTAAAGAAAATGAGGAAAGGGTGCAGGTGATTGTTAAGAAATTTATGTTTTATTTTTTTTATTTTGCTCTACCTTGTAAACCTTTTTCTTTTTTTGAAGGTTTTAGTTGAAGCTCAGAGTAAGTCACATAACAATCAGCATCAGAAGCTGCAGGAACAGAGAACAAAACCAACACAACGATTTTTATTCATATAATACATCCATCATTACTCAGAAAAATTAGTGTAATCAGTTATCAGTCTTCTGCCAAAACCAAACTGAATCCTCTGTTATTAAAATATATATTTTAACTGTAGGCTATATATATACATACATACAGTACATACACACAGGGGCGAGAGTAGGAATTTTGGGGATCGAATCAGAGCTAGAGGATGGTAGACCAATCAGAGTGGAATGGGCACTTTTTAAGCCAATGCAGAGCTGGTTGAGGTTGTCCAAGGTCCTTTCTTGGAACAATTTATTTTGTGTAAATGGATTTTATGCTACTTTTTCCTAAAAGCTAAATACACACCTGAAAAGCGAGTTTGGATCTCTTGCGTCGTGAATCGGACATTTTTCGCCATGACACACCGCTTACTTTTCCAGCCTTTGGTTGCCCCAGTTCCAACTTTTTTGTGACGTGCTGCTGCAATCAAATTTACAATAGGCCATCTTCATGAAACAGCAAAATATCTTACTTTCAGCATTTGATATGCTTTCTATGGTCTGCTGACTAACTAACAACATAGTAACATGACTGTTTTGAAGAAAGGGATGCATTCAAATACTTTAACTCACTTCATACACTAATAGTGAGTGCTTACGGCTAACGTTACTATTGCATTAGCTTTCCTTCCTCTCTGCTCTCTACAGTTATCAGCAAGGTAACCTGCCCTCTACCAGGTACCTAGCTCCACCTAGTTATTTATAGCACTACATTTTGTATAAATGATTTGAAAATATTTTTAATAAATAAATAAAAAAATTATCATAGAATTTTGCTTTTGTATGACATGGAGAATTATTTGGTAAATTTTTTCACCTCATTCTATAATATCTTAAAGTGATCTGAAAGGAAAGCCAACTCTCTTGTTACACATGAACATATGTATATTTTCATTATCCGTGGTTTTTACATTTTTGAAGTTGCAATCTTCTAAAAATCACTTTGATAGTTTGCATTAGCCAGTTCGAAAAGACTACTGCTTCACTCTCATGAGTAAGCGACATTGTGAGTAGAAGAAATGAATTCTTCAGTTTGTATAAGGTGAAGGGGTGTCACAGTTCAAACTTTTTGGTGGCCTCTAGTTGATAATAGAATCGCTGACTGTTGTTTTTGTTTGTGTTATTCTGCCCATGTGATTTTTGTCTCAACCTCTCTGTGTCTCCTCCCTACCCTTATTTGTTTCCCTCCACATGTGGATACTCATATGGATACCCATAGCTGAGCATTTGTTTCCCAGCAGATGTTAGCACGGCATGACCAACATCTGCAGCTAGCCCAGTCCTTCCTGGCTCAACAGTCCCCAGGCTCAGCTGCCCCTTCTGCTCCTTCTCAACCGTTACTGCCATCTCCAGGTCCACCAGGGCCCACTCCTCAACCTGTCGACGAACCTCACATTGAGCCTCGTCTTCCAGCCCCACAGAGGTATGATGGTAGGCTAGGGGCCTGCGGTGGTTTATTAACCCAGTGCAACTTAACCTTTGAACTGCAACCTAATTCTTTTTCCTCTGACTGTTCTAAGATTGCCTATGTAATTACCCAACTGAATGACAAGGCCCTGGCGTCAGCAACGGCTATTTGGCAGAAACAGGGTCCTGAGTGTGGCGACTACCAGATATTCATTGAAGAGATGAAGCGTGTGTTTGATCAGTCTACCACAGGCCCATCTAGACAGATGATGACCAAGCCCAAGGTAGGAGAAGTGTAGTTGATTTTTTAATAGCAATGATAATGCTATTGAGTTCCACACCCTGGTTGCTGGAACTGGTTGAAATGGGAAGGCTCTTGTATCTGCCTTTCATCACGGTCTGCTAGATTCCATTAAGGATGGTTTGGTTTATTTGGGTTGTCCTATTGATTTAGAGGACATGATCTCTCACTCCATTTGCCTCAACAACAGATTCTGAGAATGCCGCAAGGACCGGAGTGACCACTATGGTCCTACGGAGCTATTCAGACCCCGCCATACACCACCTCCACTACCCCAAGAAGAGGCCATGCAACTTGAGCACACCTGCTTGTCAGCTGCTGAGGACTGTCGGCACCGAGAAAGACGTTGCATTTACTGCGACAAATCCGGTCCCTTCTGAGCTTCATGTCCAGAGCTGCAGGGAAAAGGGGGAGACCCATTCAGCCATGGGAGGGATGTGACAGGGCAACCTTCTCTCCCAAGTGTTCCAGTCAGGGAGTCCATATTGCTGTCACCTTACATTGGGGTGAATCCAGTTACTCTTGTTTGGCATGAGTGAATTCAGGGACGGCTGGAAATTTCGTAGCTATTGACCTTGCGCATAGATTAAATGTGCCCAAGGAATCTTTCAAGTCACCACTTTCTGTCACTGCTCTGGTTCCCCTGGCTAAACTTGCACAACCCCCAGATCAATTGGACCATGGGCCAAATTATAGTTTGGCGTCCCACTTGCTAGGCCACTTGCATTTTTCCCGACATGTGTCCCAGCACCACTGAGTCCTTGGATCCCACCAAGTTGTCTCTAGTCCCCCTGGGTACTTGGATCCAAAGGAAGTTTTTAGCAGGAGTCCTGCCTCCATGCTTCCTCCACACAGATCCTATGATTGTGCTATCGATCTGCTGCCTGGAACTTTTCCCCCTAGGTGACAGATTTTTTTTCCCAGTCACTGCCCGAGCATACAGCTATGTACGCCTATATCAAAGAGTCTTTGGCATCTAGATTCATCCGCCCATCCACCTCTCCTACCGGGGCTGGATATTTTTTCATGGGCAAAAGGTTTGAGGTATATGCCCCTGCATTGACTAGTGATGTCTATGCTTTTGATCTCCTCCAGGGTGCGACTATCTTTTCAAAACTGGACCTGCGAAATGCCTACCATCTAGTTTGCATTCAGGCCAGAGATGAGTGGCAGACCGCCTTTAACACCCCTTCAGGTCACTATGAATAACAGGTAATTCCCTTTGGGTTGACCAATGCACCTGCTGTCTTCCAAGTCCTAATTAATGATGTGCTCAGACACATGATCAATGTTTTTGTTTTTGTTTCGTTTACCTGGATGAGAGGCCAGAGATGAGTGGCAGACCGCCTTTAACACCCCTTCAGGTCACTATGAATAACAGGTAATTCCCTTTGGGTTGACCAATGCACCTGCTGTCTTCCAAGTCCTAATTAATGATGTGCTCAGACACATGATCAATGTTTTTGTTTTTGTTTCGTTTACCTGGATGATATAGTGATTTTTTTTTCTACGTCTCTTCAGGAACACCAACTCCATGTTTGGCAGGTTCTCCAGAGACTGTTTGACAATAATCTCTTCATTAAACCCCAAAAGTGTGAGTTTTATGTCTCAGAGGTATTTTTTTGGGTTTATTATGAGGCAAGGACAGCTGCAGATGGACCCTAAGAAGATCCATGCGGTACAGGACTGGCCAACTCCCAAGTCCGTCAAGGAGGTTCAGCGCTTTCTCAGATTTGCCAACTTCATCAGGGAATTTGGGTCTATCGCTGCTCCCATGTCAAACCTCACCAAGCAGAACAGTGGCCCCTTCTCTTGGAACTTGGAGGCTGAGAAGGCATTTCAGGATCTCAAAGTATGGTTTTGTTCTGCACCCATCCTTATCCTCCAAGATCCCTCACAACCTTTATTTGAAAGTGGATGCTTCTGACGTTGGCATAAGGGCAGTTCTTTCCCAGCAGCGCTCAGAAGCATCCTGGGTCAAAGAATGCTAAGCCAGATGCCTTGTTGGGGTTGTACTGTTGTACAGATCTGGGGTTGGAGAAGAGACCCATTATTCCCGGTTCCCAGATTGTAGCTCCTATTTGGTGGGGAATTAAGACAGTGGTCAGGCAATCTCAACAGCGGGATCCCAGAACAGGACCAGCCGGAAAGTTGTTTGTTCCTCTAGCTGCCCGATCACAGGTCCTTCAGTGGGGACATTCCTCTCACCTCATTGCTCACCCTGGAGCCCACAGAACCCTAGCGTTCCTGCGATGGAGGTTTTGGTGGCTGGGCATGGAGGGGGACGTTAAGGCATTTGTGGGGGCCTGTTCAACATGTGTCCAGTGCAAGAACACCCAACAATGTTCTCAGGGCTTACTCCATTCTCTACCGATTCCCAACTGACCATGGTCTCATCTGTCTGTTGATTTTGTTATGTGGCTGCCAACTTATCAGGGTAACACGATTATCCTGGTTATTGTCGACAGATTTTCCACGGCTTGTCAGTTCATCCCATTGCCCAAACTTCCCTCAGCCTTTGATACCGACAAGCTGATGTTTACTCATGTGTTTCAAGTTTTTGTGCTCCCACAGGACATTGTGTTGGATTGAGGTCCACAGTTCTCCTCTCGAATGTGGCAGGCCTTTTGCAAGATGATTGGAGCCACCACCAGTCTATCATCTGAATTTCATCCCCAGTCTAATGGCCAGACAGAGCATGTAAACCAAGATCTGGAGACTAGGCTTCGGAGTTTGTCGATGGACAACCCGTCATCTTGGTGTACCCAGTTGTCTTGGGCTGAGTATGTACACATCACCCTCCAGTCTTCTGCTACTAATATGTCCCCTTTTCAGTGCCAGTTTGGGTTCCAGCCACCCCTGTTCCCAGACCAGGAGAAGGACGTTGAACTTCCATCCGTTCAGCTATTCATGAGACGTTGCAGAAGGACATGGAGAAGAGATGCGGACATCTAGGGCCAACCAGAGGCAGGCCAACCGACATCAGAGGTCATCTCTGCACTTCTGCCCAGGTCAGATGGTGCGGTTCCTGGCGAGAGACCTTCCCTTGCAGGTGGAGTCCCGTAAACTGGCTCCTCAATTCGTTGGTCCCTTCAAGGTGCTGTGACGCATCAACCCAGTGTGCGACAAACTACAGCTGCCCTGGTCCATGAAGATTAACTCCACCTTTCATGTCTCCCTGTTGCATCCTGTGCTGTCCTCTCCTCTTGCCCCTGCTGTTACACCTCCACTCCCTCCCAGGTTCATTGACTGGGGCCTTGCCTACACAGTGAACAGACTGCTGGATTCTCACTGTGTGTGAGGCAGGATCCAGTATCTGGTGGACTGGGAGGGTTGTGGGCCTGAGGAACGCTCATGGGTTCTGGCCAGGCACATCCTCGACAAAACCCTCATTTTCCTTCCAGCAGCTAAACCCTGATGGTCCTAAGAACACCAGGAGGTGCTCTTAGAGGGGGGGTACTGTCACAGTTTGGACTTTTTAGCAGCCTCTAGTGGCCAAAAGACTCACTGACTGTTGTTTTTGTTTGTGTTATTCTGCCCATGTGCTTTTTGTCTCCATCTCTCTCTGTGTCTCCTCCCTACCCTCATTCGTTTCCCTCCAACTGTTCCCTATTATCTTGGTCGAGTCTTTGTTTGCAGTGTGGTGAGTTACCAGCCTGTTTTGTTCTGAACCTAGAGGTTTTTTTTTTTTACCAAGCTTGTCTCTGGGTTTTTGTTGAATAATTTTTGAATGCTTATCCTTTGAGAGTTTTTGAACTTTACTGGGATTTTTCTGTTCATTTTTCTTTTGCTTTTCACCTGAGCAATTTGTGTACACTGTCTGCCAATAAATCATTGACTGTAACCTTCACTCTCTTCATTTGGGTCATCTTCTATGACTTAGTGACTTGTCACTTATCTTGAACTCGGTGGTTCAGCCAGCAGTGGGTTCCCACCCCGATCCGGCCATTACAAGGGGCAGAGGGGGCCCGGTGGTTGGGTGCTGGGTTACTGATCTCAAGGTCGGGGGTTCAAGCACCACTACCAACAGGTTGTTACTGCTGTCCCCCCAGTGCAGCTAACTTATTATCAACTATTTTACTGTCTGTGGTGAGAAAAACCGTAACCGTTGTGTAAAAGAACCGTTGCTGACTTTCATGAAGAGTAGGCTGCATGGCTGTCAGCATGTTTCTGCCGTGCGATAGCCTGGCAAGCTGTTCAGGGTGTACTCTGCCCTCTCCCTGAGTCGGCTGAGATGGGCACCAGCATCCCCCCAACCCTAATTAGGATTAAGCACTTCAGAAAATGAATGAATGTATGTATAAATTGAAATTAGTGGCAGAAATAAGAGTATACATATGTTACACTTCTGAATAAAATAAAATTAGGCACATCTAAACATAATATGATCTTACATTCACATGCACTGGACAAACATTTTCAATTCATATGCAAATTACTTCCGTATTTACCATCATATATATGGGTGACTTTTGACAGTACAATATTGCCCCCCTGAGTATGGATTTTTTTTCTTCTTCAGGAAGAAGCATGTGTTAACAATAAAGCGTTAAATATGCAAAGACAAATACAATGCATGCAAGCTTTTATTAAGTTTGAGATTACATTTCCTTTAATACGTTTTCTAACTGTATGCATATTTACTGTTTTAGACACTTTCATTACATTATTCACAGCATACTATCAGTAGTATGTAATCAAACCTTTCTTTATTTTGCAGCACCACAGGAGGATCACTATGATCATCAAGAAAAAGAAAAATAAGCCCAAATTCAGGCCCACAACAATGGCTACACTTTCACCTCCAAAACCAGGACCTGAGACACAGGAAAAGACAGTTTGCTTTCCAAGAAAATACATTGACACTATCTTATGGAATTGGCATTCTCCTTTAATTATAAACACCACACGAAGACTCACCATGCACTGTGATGTTGACAGGATTACTGTTTTTCCCGGATTCAGACACGCACCAGTAAACTCCAGTGTCGGATGTTGAGAGGGAGCTGATTTTACATGTAGATCCTGTAACTAATTCCCACCATGAAAAAGCTATCACAGTACTACTGTATCTGTATCGTCTCACTGTCCATCCAGTAGAGTGACTCTGGTCCTCACAGCTCAGTGAGAGAGAGTGATTAATAAAGTGTCGATTTCTGTTGGGATTGATGATCAGAGAGACTGGAGGAGATTCACCTTAAACACACATTATAATACACTGTGTCATGTGTCATGTAAAGTGACTAAACCATCAACCTGTACATAATATATATATATATTTCATTGAATAAAATGTTGCATTTATCTGATATTTGACCGATGCATCCTCATTGTACACTCCACCCCAACACATCTGTAGTTATATTTATTCTCACCAGTGATCCATATTGGTTGTGTATTGCTGTAATGTGTGTATAAGGCTGGTTCTCCTCTCTCTCCTCTGCACATATAAACTCCTGTGTGATTAAGAGCAGCAGGATTGAGAGTGTAGGAGCCTCCAGATCCTCTACTGCTGGCTGAGAGAAGCTCCACGTACATGTTATTGCCATCGATATCTGTTATTTGAGGTAAGCCAGGTCTGTAGGGAAGAACTGTGTACCAGCTGAATATCCAGTCTGTAGAGGGGTCTGTAATATTACAGTTTAGTGACACTGAGTCTCCTTCAGTCTGCCAGCTTTGTGGATATACACTCAGTACTGCACGCGGTCTCTCTGTTACACAGGAAAGGCAGAATGATTGGCTTCTTGCTTTACCTACACAAAATACACAATTACAAACTTTCCATTAACACTGAATGAGATTAATATAGAAGTGGGCGTGGGAGCCTCGATTTATAGCATTAATGTAAGTGATAACTACAGGGTGGGTGGGCAAAATGTACAGAGGTTTTTGAGGTACAAACAAACAAACCAACAACGACTTACCTAAGTATTATGAAACTGAGAATAGTCAAACAATAAACTGTTCGCTGTAAAACTGGTGATTTTCAAGTCATCCAAACTGAAAATGGTTTTGCAGTATGTTTTGTGTGTAAATTGTTAGTGTCATGTACACACGGGAGTCAAGAAGTACACACACAATATAATCATATGTTACACAAGCTCCAGTTCAAAGAAACCATCATAAACTCTCTCACGCTCATGTTTCGCTCATACTAATCAGGTACACCTCCCCCTCCTTATATACCAACCCAAAGACTATAATGGGACACACACACACACACACACACACACGCACACACACACACACTCTCTCTCTCTCTCTCTGTTTATATTGTAAATACTCTTAAGACTTTTTACTTAAGTTGTGGATTTCTTGTTACTGAGATCCCACAATTCTTCAGCTTGTTCACTGTTAAGGCATTTAGCTGAGCCTTGGTGTGTCAGAAGGATGTCAATCCTCTGTACTGTTTCAGCGTCTTGATAAGCTGGGTATTTGGCCATGTCCTAGAATGGTTGGTCTTTCTATTTGATCGTGTCAAAATTTGGGCCCTCGATGAACTGCCCTGGCTCCTTGCCATAGTGGAGCAGGTTAAGTACATTAGTGACCCTAGAAGTTGTGTTGTCAGGGATAAATAGCCACTGTTAGGATCTCCCAAGGCAAAGTGGTCCTTGATGAAGGGTCAGACAAGAAAGGCTGTATGACCGCTGATGATGGGAAAAACTAGGAATCAGTTTAAGTTAACAGGTGGAACATAGGCCCCACACCTCAGTAAGGCCTGGGGAAGAAGCCTGTAGATGACCTGCACCTGATACCTAGGCATGAACCCATTGGTCCCAGTTTGGCTCAGCACAAACCAGGGACCTGGGTTCATTCTCAATTGGGCCTGCCACCCAAAGATAAAGCCTTGGTGGTCCAAACCCTGACTAATGAAACTGATACTGGAGTGGGGAAGAAGAGGAGAGGTACCTGCTCGATAAAGTCAGGCTCACCTCCACACATATAACTGGGTCTGCAAACTGCTTGAGAGAGGCTGTACTCTCTACTATGGTGCCAGCCTCCCAACAACCCCAGTTAGGATTAAGCAGTCCTGAAAATGAATGAATGGACGAATGACCTTAAAAAAATTAATTGCCTCAGATGCAAACAAACAATTCTAGTTTTTCTTTCACTTTCTACAACTACTGTTTTAACAGGAATAAATAAGACATCCCAGAATGACAAGGAATTTAAATTATTATGCAATATTTATTAACATTATTAAATAATAATTTATTATAATTATTATAAATATATTATAATTATAATTAAATAATAAATGTAATAATTATTTAAAAATATTTTTAAAATTAATTATTGATATTATTAGTTGCCTTGCTCAGTGGCACTTGAGCCGTGAACGTGGGGAAATGAGAGGGGCAGAGGGAGCTCTTCTATCTGCTGCCACACTTTTTTCCTGCCGGTCCAGGAATCAAACTAGCAAACCAAACCTCCTTCTCTAACCATTAGGCCACGGCTTCCCTGTACTGACTGTACATGGTTGTACTGAATTAAGTTTTATGCGTGCAAATAATAATTTAAATAACTTTAATGATTTTTTCCATTCACCTTTGAAATGTGGAAGGTTTTATTGGGCCACTTTTATGTTCTCATGATGTAAAGTTATTTATTCATATATCCTAAATATAGACCTTTTGGTCATTCTTTTCCACAGTATATAACACATTATCTAAAGTTAAAGTACTTCTTTTCAAACAGGAAATAGAAAACCACAGGCCGTGTAGTGTAGGTGAATGCACCAAGAGCAAATAATCAAGCTAACATGAGATTAAATGATAAGCAACATAAGAGTGACAACACTGAGCAAAAGTGACTACCTTCTTTAACAGCTAATAAAAAGAAGATATTAATAGAAACAATACAAACTGACACATTCTACATATTCATGTAGAAAAACACAATATGGTTGGTTCCAGCTGCAATTACAAATGCACAGAGTGCTAAGAGTAAATTATATATATGTAAATATTACCTTGAGTATGGGCCAATGGCGTCAATGAAATCAACCCTGAAAGTAAAGACAAACAGGCAAGATGATGAACATGGATTTGCATCAGTGTATAACTGAAAACTGCACATTAAGCAAGAATTGAGTAAGAACTTTAAATAAGATGCATTTTTTCAGCTGCCTCAGTAATAAATTTAAAAAAAATGCCATCATCCAGCTTATTTCATGCATACAACAGACATTTCATTTAATATCTGTACCACTTATCCGTCAGGTTAACAGGGGGATGCAGTCAATCCCACAGTCATTGAACAATAATTCATTCATTTGCCGAACCACTTAATCTTACTAGGGGCGCGGGGAGACTAAAGCTGAACTCTGGACGAAGGTGGGGTACATTACAGGGCCAACAGACACACAGTCATTCACACTCACAGCTCGGGTCAATTTGGAAGAGCTAATTAGCCTAATGTGTACATCTTTGGAATGTCGGAACATGCAAACTCCACACCCTTGCTGAGTCGAAGACTCGAACCCAGGACCTTCTAGCTTAGGGTCAGCTGAGATAGGCTCCAGCCTCCTTGCAACCCTAGTGGAATAAAGCAGCTTACATTTTTACCACTGCAGGAATCTACATTAACCTCTGGTAGGCAAAATATATGCCTTATAGATGCCTTTATCATTGCAACAAGTGAACTGATCTGGCTGCACTGTAAATTTCATCAAGACCAAACTTTCCATGAATGAAGGGGTCTCAAGGGTTCTGAGAGTGGCTCGCCAACTCTCATATACGAAGAACACTTAAGAGATAATGCCAGTTGACCTATTAGAGTAAAAAAAAACTTCTGTCATCTATTTATAGTTTTATTGTATTTATTTATAGTGAAACCGAGGCATTGGTAAATACACTCTTGTCGGGTGTTCCAGTATACCAGGAAAACCCCACAGGATCCCCCATTTTGGAGATGAACAGGCCCAGTCATTAGGCCATTACTGTGTGGCGCTTCTCAAAGTCATTCAGATCCTTAGGCTTGCTAATTTTTTCTACACATCAACTTTGAGAACAGACTTCTTTCTTACCGGTTTAACTTTTTGCCTAATTCATCCCACTGCTTGGCAGGTGGCACTTTAACAAGATGATGTCATTCATTTCATCTGTCAGTGGTCAGAATGTTTTAATGCTATGTATTTTACAGTAAGATACCAAATATCCTCATTTGTTAGGGTATCAAAATACCAAAACCATTAAGGTAACCAGCACCTAATATTTAAATCTCCTGGCATTCACCAATACAAGGTGAGTTTTCTTCAGCAGCACTGACTCCATGACAAATGAAGTCATTCATAAGCATCTAACTGATAGCACCTTTATCTATTTTCTTCCACTTATCCAAGGTCAGGTCATGGAGACAACAGGTCTAGGAGAGAAACCCAGATATACCTCACCCTAGCAACATTCTCCAGCTCTTCCTGGGGGATTCCAAGGCATTCCCGGTCCAGGTGGAATATATAATTCTTCTAGCGAGTTCTGTGTCTACCCCGGGGCCTCCTCCCAGTTGACCATGCCAGGGTTATCTCTAAGGTGAGGTGAACAAGAGGTATTCTAATCAGATGCCCGGACCACCTCAACTGACTTTTTTTGATGTTGAGGAGCAGTGTGTCTACCCTGAGTTCCTCTGGATATTTCACCTTCTCATCCTACCTCTATATGAGCCCATACACCTTCTGAAGGAAACTCATTTCAGATGCTTCATCTCGGGTCACTACCAAAATCTCATAACCATAGGTAAGGTTTGGTAGACAGAACAGCAAATCGAAAGCTTTGCCTTTTCACTCAGCTCCCTCTTTACCAGAACCGGCCAGTCCATTGCCCTCATTACTGCTGATGGACCCCAATTTGTCTGTCTAGCTTCTGCTCTATTCTACCATCACCTTTGAAGATCATCATTTTTTGAAGCAAAGGCGAGGGCAAGGGCAAAGACATGAATATGTCATCTAGGTATTTATATTTACTGCCAGTGCTAGGGGTTGAAAAGAAAACAACCTGTATTTGCTGCCTTCTAGTGGATGCATCTGACTGAATAACATATCCATATTATTAAAAAAATCTGACATTTTCGCTCCCTTTAATTTTTTTCCATGTATTTGTCACATTAAAACATTTAAAATTTTTAAATAAAGTGTAATATAAGTGTAACACTTTGCCAATTTCTAATTTCGCTCATCCTGGGCACTTTTCAGTTGCCTTTTATTTTTGTCATCTTACTTAATCTTAATATCTTTTATTTTTGTCATCTTGTCATTATGGGCTCATATATAGGTAGGATGAGAAGGTAAACATACATAATCACTTAAACATTTACTAAATATTCTGCTCTGTCACACCCACTTTAAGCTACAAAGCCACCACCATGTCACCTTAACTGATGTTAGACTGCATACTACAAAAGTGATTAAAAAGTATTCATCAAAAAATTTGACTATATCCTTGTTAAATCTTCATTTTCTCATTTTTGTGGTTTCCCCTTGATACATTTGCCCTGCATTCAGGGCAATACATTTTTTATTTTTATTATTACCTTTTTATAAATCTTCAAGGTTGTTGGCATGTTGTGTATCCATTTAATTCCAGGGTGAAAGGCAAAAATGTAATAAATAAAACAGGAAAAATGCCAAGGAAGGAAAAACTTTTGAAAGCTACTATAGCCTCACACACATTGTGAATATATATATATATATATATATATATATATATATATATATATATATTTAAAAAAGCAAATAAAAAG
>JAQMYF010034440.1:0-14631 GCA_030014195.1 Neosilurus mollespiculum
GGTCGGGTACTCCTACATGTGCGCCCAATTCCACGTTGATTCGGATGTTCAAAGGAAATGTGCTTGGATTCATGCGTTCGCACAGATTGATACATCTGAATTTTTTTGTGCGCAAGACGTTTTCTGGATTTAGGCGTATGCCATTTTTCAGTAAGAATTCCACGCAAGTCTTTGTACATGAGACCCCTGCAGTTGTAATTGGTGCAAAAGGTTCTACAAAATATGCTTATGTTTTTGGGGTTTTTGTTTGTTTTGTTTTAGGGTTTTTGTACTTATTCTTAAATGTTGTTGGCATGTTGTGTAAATCAACCAATTAACAGCCATCTGTGATGACAGTAAATTGTTATTTTTTTCTTTCACTTCAAGTAAATTTTGCCATAGAGTGGCATCTATTTTCGTGTCAATGTCAGCCTATCTAAAATTATTTCAAATGAGGTCTTTATCTTGACTATTCTCCAACTCAGCCAGTTATTTTGCAGTTTCTTAAACTGTATCCACCATTGTTAACCCCTCATACCCCACCCCACCCCATCCAACCACCACTATCACAACCACCTATTTTTTGTTCCTTAAATAGGAATTCATTTGTGCTGTCAAAATTGACATACACCAGCATTTTAAAAATACAAAAGCTAATGCACTCTCCAAGCCAACAATGGCTTTGTGCATTACTCGGGGCTCAAACTCATGATGGTAGGTTGAAAGGCTTTTATTTCAGGAGCATGCAGTGCCTCTTAATAATTATTGCAATTATATGCAGTGCCTTTATTTACATATTGGTAAACTCAAACATGTAAAAAAAAAAAAAAAAAAAAAAGTGAAAAGAATACAATGCTCCTTTGCATTTGCCTTTTCATATAGTCAGATACTGTGCACTAATGAAAATGAAACCACAGAATGGGTCTTTGGCATAGTTTTATCAGCTTTGTGTTTTCATTTGAGTGTTGTCTAGTTGTCTAGTACCACAATATTGCTAATGAAAATTGGCATGATATGTGCATACAAGTATTGAAACAAAAATAGCAAAACAGGGTTTTGGCTTTTATTTTACTGTCATTTTCAGTTCAATTTTGGCAGGTATTTACTACAATACTGAAATGCCTAAGGCGTAATAGAGCCTACTTTTCGATGCAATGTTGCCTCAAACATAATCTGTGTAACATAGGATACAAGTCAATGTAAAATCAACTTTATTACAAAAATCCACCTTTCACCAAAAATCTGCTTATGACAGTGAATTGTCCTTGCTATCTCCCTAATGTGCAGCCATTCTTTAAAGTATTTGTATCCATAAATACTCTATATAGTACAAACATATTATTGTAATGTTTGTCCACATCTGTTTAGGAATATTGTATTATGGAAATTTTCAACTGCAATCTAAGGAAAATCTATCGGAAAGAACTCATAGGATTCTGTAACAGTCCTCAGGTTTTTCAAATAGAAACAGACACATGCAATCTGTGGAGGAGGAAGACCCTGGGGGTTTGGGTGGGGGTCTGCCCATTACTGGGGCTGAGGTCACCGAAGTAGTCAAAAAGCTTGGTGGCCGGGCTCTGGGGGAGGATGAGATCCGGCCTGAATACCTCAGGGCTCCGGATGTTATTTCTGGATGATGTCTTGACACATCTTTGCAACACTGCATGGTCAACAGGAGCCGTACCTGTGGACTGGCAACCCGGGATAGTAGTTCCCCTTTTTAAAAAGGGGGAACGGAGGATGTGTTCCAACTATCGTGGAATTACCCACCTTAGCCTACTGAAGTACTGGAGGAGTACTGGATAGGAGGATCTGACCAATGGTTGGACCTCAGATTCAGGAGGAACAACGTAGTTTTCGTCCCGGCTGCAGAACTACACTCTACACTCCTGGAGGGGGCATGGAAGTTTGCCCAATCTGTCCACATGTGCTTTGTGGATTTAGAGAAGACCGTGTCCCTCAGGCTACCTGGTGGGGCATGCTCAGGGAGTGGGGGTTAGACTCTGTGAAGGCTGTCCTTTGTCACTGGTTCTGTTCATTATTTTTATGGACAGAATTTCTAGGCTCAGCTGAGGGTTCTGGATTGGTGGCCATAGGATCTCGTCTCTGCTTTTTGCAGATGATGTTGTCCTTTTGGCTTCATCAAGCCAGGACCTCCAGCTCTTGTTGGAGCGATTTGCAGCTGAGTATGAAGTGGCCAGAATGAGAATCAGCACCTCTAAGTCTGAGGCCATAATTCTATAGGTCTGGAAGGAGGTCCTGCACCAAGTGGAGTTCAAGTATCTCGGGGTCTTGTTCACAAGTGAGTTTAGAATGGAACGAGAGAGCGACAGGCGGATTAGTGCTGCTTCTGCTGTAAGGCAGAGCTTGTACTGGTCCGTCGTGGTGAAGAGGGAGCTGAGCCGAAAGGCAAAGCTCTAAATTCATCAGTCTATTTATGTTCCTACCCTCACCTATGGACACCTAAGCTTTGGATAGTGACTGAAAGAACAAGAATACAAGCAGCTGAGATGAGCTTCCTTTGCAGTGTGGCGGGGCTCTGCTTCAGAGCTGCATCCAGGAGGAGCTTGGAGTAGAACCACTGCTTCTCCACATTGAGAGGAGTCAGTTGGGGTGGCTCAGGCATCTAATTAGAATGCTGCCCCCGCAACCTCACCCCAGATCAAGCGGGAGAAGATGACTGACTGACATACTGTTCACTTTGTTTATTTAGTTTCCACATAAAGCAGACACTTTTCAGATGCCTTTAGTCCACACTTCAGGTCTTTAAGCATTATGCCACACACTACATACACACATACATGCACAGAGCACTCTCTGTCGAGTCATCAGCTACTCCCCATCTGCAAACACACAGAGAGAATACACAAAAGTAGGGCACATAACCAGACACAGGTACACTCATTCATTACGTGCTAGTACATCTCCTCTTCAACTGATTTTTCTTTACTATACTATTGGTTCTCGGAGGTATCTCGGCACCTTGAATTTACTACTTTCACATATTTTCCTGTAAATTTTTCCTACAAACATTTCTCGTTGACTTCCTTGTTCCATTTTTTCAATAATTTTCCTGCAATGTTAAGTGGTTTTAAAACATGTACAATGTTTTCTTTTTTTCCCGTGTACTGAAGAATGCAAGGAATTATACATTCAACAAACTCTGGTGGCCTGAAATTTTTAAAAAGAAGTTATTGTTTTTGTTCACTATACTGAACCATTTTTTAGCATGGCAGTCACTTTGTTTATTTTTGAGTTTAATGTTGCTGACATTTTGGTTCATATACTCTACATGAAAATCATGGAGGCTATGCCCATGTGGATACAGTTTTGCAACCTTGAAAGGCGGAAGGTCTAAGTTATTTCCTTCCTGTACAACTTCCAGCACTCTCTGCCCGCTTGCCCTCCTTTTAAAAAGTTTTGTTTCAAAGGTGAGGAGAAAATAGCATACATACAACAAAATAAAATTACAAATACAGACTTAACATACTATTATGAAAAAGATTGAATAGGCTTTTAATAAAATACAGCAAAATAATATGCTCAAAAACAGTCTTGGCCAGAGTTATTGGCACTCTGAGGAGTACAGTATAATAAAGATATGCAGATAATAAAATAGATTTGTATATGCTACACTGGAATAGTGCAATACTATCTTGGTATAATTACCAGTTATGTACCAAGCTGTGTAATGATACCTCTTTTTTTTTTTTTTTTTTTTTAGAGTTTACAGAATGATAATGAAGAGCAAAGTAACATTTATTTTTTATATAGTTTACATGTACTCTAGGTAAAGGAGGGGTACACTCTGAACAGCTTGCTAGTCCAAGACCTTCTTGTTGGAAGGTATCATTCCCATGTAGTGTATATTAATTAACAATTCTGCCCTGAAAGGAAGGCTAATGTCACTAAATTCTAATTTTATCAACATCCACTGAGCATGAGCTGCATAATTGTTTTAGTATACACTACATGGGCACCTAAGCAAAAAGCACAATAAAATGACATCCTTTATCATTACAGATGCAGGTGAGAAAAAAAATATATTAAAATGTACAAGGAAATGGAATACTTTAAAGCTGCTTTGTGGCCATTGTAAATAAATAAAAATGAATGTTGAACTTCTGTATTTTATGTGCTTTTTTAATCACTGCTTAAAAAAAGGTTTGTGTTTAAATAATGACACATTGCATATGTATATGAGGCTATTATCCCTGGATTTAAGTAAAAATATAGTTATTAAAATGTGCTAGGAAATTAGTAACTTGTTGGTAATGAATGTTACCCTTAAAAGTGCACTTTGAAGTACTTACCACACCTACCATTATTGCATGGTCTATCTCAACCGCTTTTAGAGAGCTGGCAGCCATGTTCACCCATCCACCATGGTCCTGGGTTGTGGGCGTTATGTTTGAGGTAAAGCCAGGTCAATTAGCATATACTCTATTATATTATAGCATATATTATATTATATATTTAGATGTAACATTAAGATTTAGACTTAACATTTAGATATATATTTAACAATTAGATTTACACTTACCATTTAGATTAAATAATTAACATTTACATTTAGGCTTAACATTTCGGTTTAACAATTAACATTTAAATGTGGGCTTAACATTTAGATTTAGACTTAACATTTAACATTTAGACTTAACACTTAGATTTAGACTCATCATTTAAAATTTAGATTTAGACTTTACATTCAGATTTGGATTTAACATTTAACATTATGATTTAGACTTAACATTTAGATTTACATTTACCAATTAGATTTACACTTACCATTTAGATTTAGACTTTACATTTAAATTAAACATTTAACATTTTGATTCAGATTTAACATTTAGACTAATAACTTAATATTTAGATTTAGATTTAGACTTAACATTTAGATATACACTTAATATTTAGATTTAACATTTAGATTTAGATTTACCATTTAACAGATTCAGACTTAACATTGCATTTTATAATTAACATTTAGATTTACACTTAACATTTAGATAAAACATTTAGATTAAACATTTAACATTTAGATGTACACTTAACATTTAAATATAGACTAAACTTTAGATTGAGATTTAACTTTTAGATTTAAATTTAACAATTACCATTTAGATTTAGATTTAACAATTAGATTTAGACTTAACCTTTTGCTTTAGATTTAACTTCAACATTTAGATTTAGACTTAACATTTAGATTTAACAATTAACGTTTAAATTTAGACTTAACACCTAGATTTAGACTTAACATTTAGATTTGGATTTAACATTTAACATTATGATTTAGACTAAACATTTAGATTCACATTTAGATTTAACATTTAGATTGAACATTTGAGATTTAGATTCAGACTTAACATTTTGATTTACCAATTAATATTTAGGATTAACATTTAGATTTAGACTCAACATTTAGATTTGGACTTAACATTTAGATATAACCATCATTTAAATTTAGACTTAACACTTAAATTTAGACTCATCATTTAACATTATGATTTAGACTTAACATTTAGATTTATATTTAACAATTAGATTTACGCTTACCATTTCGATTTACACATAACATTTTGATTTAGACTTAATATTTAGACTAATCATTTAATATTTAGATTTACATTTTCGACTTAACATTTAGATTAAACACTTACGATTTAGATTTAACTATTAGATATAGACTTAACATTTAGATTTATCATTTAGATTTGGATTTAACATTTAACAGTTAGATTCAGACTTAACATTGCAATTTATACTTAACATGTAGATTTACACCTAAAATTTAGATAAAACATTTAGAGTTAACATTTAGATTTTGACATAACATTTATATTTAACATTTAACATTTAGATGTACACTTAACATTTAGATTTAGACTTAACATTTAGATTGAGATTCAACATTTTGATTTAGACTTAACATTTAGATTTAGAGTTAACATTTAGATTTAGATATAACATTTTAATTTAACATTTAGATTTAGAGTTAAGACTTAGATTTAACTTAAACATTTAGATTTAGATTCAACATTTATATTTAAACATAATATTTAGATTTAACCTGTAGAATTATACTTCAGTTTTAGATTTAGATTTAACACTTAGATTTAAATGTAACATTTAGATTTAGATTAAGCATTTAGATTTAACATTTAGATTTTTCATTTATATTTAAATTTGACATGTATATTTAACATTTAACATTCAATTGAAGATTTAACATATAGACTTAGATTTAACATTTAGATTTAACATTTAACATTTTGATGTAGACTTAACATTTAGATTTAGAGTTAACATTTAACATTTAGATTAATATTTAACATGTAACATTTAGATTTAGACTTAACTTTTATATTTAGTTTTAATATTTAGATTCAACATTTAGATTTAGATTTAACTTTTACCATTTTGATTTAGATTAAACCTTTCTAAATCAAATCTAAATCAAAATGGTAAAAGTTAAATCTACACTGTCACAGTCCCCTCTTGACTCCCACTGGTTTTATGCAGTCTAGCTCTGCCCAAAAAGCAGTGTAGGAGTGCTTCCATATTTACTGGGTGGGAGACCAACAGCGTGCCTACACTTTCCAGATGTGGATTAGGCAGCTGATTAAAGGACTATAGAAATGTGCTCAAGGATTTACAGTGGTGCAGAGATAAGTCTGTTGGGCTTTTTACAACAGAGCCAAGTGGCATCACACCTGAGCCTACTGACATCACAGGTGTATCTTATTCTGGTTTCTGTAACGTAAAGCAACTAGGAGTTAATCTCATTCTGAATGGGATGCTAGTCTATCACAGTTTACCTTTCCTTCCTTTGATATAAGTAATTACTAATCAAAGCATAAAAAAACATTAATTTGACAAATGCCACCAAACACTGAGTTTCACAAAACATTTTCCTAGGCAAACAGTGAACATGAGTTTAATTATTCTACCATCATTAGTATGACTGCAAACAGAAATTTTACAAAGACAATAATGCCATGTATGGGTCCAGATTTCTGAAACGGTTGTCATTTACTGTGAGTATATGTATATATGTTTAATCCATAATCCTGTTCTAAACTTGCCGTGTGATAATAATAATCATAATATTAAGCTATTAATTATGATAATATGAGCAAAAATAAATTAAAATAATATAAGAAAAAGATAATAAAATCTCTCATGTACCTATTTCATGTACTATCTGTAGTGAACTTGCTCAGTGCTGCTCACAGTTTTGCTCAGGAAGATTTTTAAGCAGGAAACATAGTTACCAAGGCAACAAGAGCAACACTTCACCAGCAAAGCAATTCGCTTCCCTCAGGAGCTCACATACTTCCCGCCATTCCTGCCTAGATATCTCCTCACTGTGGCACACTCCATGGACCACCTCAGTGCTCAGCATATTCTGGAGCACAAATATTGGTAGCCATGTATAGAGGGCAATGTCCAGGAGTTTGTGGCATCTTGTCTTGAGAGACAGACTAGCCTCCACTCCTGAGTTCTCATCCAAGGCCAGCAGGGTGGCCCCCTCTCCATTGTTCTCGTCTGAGGCAAACAGGGGCCTCCTCTTTGGTGTTCTCATTCAAGGATAACAGGGCATCCTTATTAGGGACCGAAACAACAGCCTCTGCAGTTAAAGGTGACCTATTTTATAAACATGAACCTTTATTTAACTAGGACCTTTTGTGTACCGATGAACCAGAGTGATAAGATGATATTTTGCATGATGTGTATATTTCATATTTTGTTGGTCCTCGGTGTAATGATGATGGGGCAGTTAATAAGGAATGTTTAGTTAATGAGAGTTGATGTGATTAAAAAGAATTACTTAATTTTTGGTGATAATGTTGTAAATGAACTTTGGAGTAATATTTGGAGTAATATTGTGACAACAAGCAAGCAAGTTTTACAACGATGAACCTTTGTTTAACTTCAAATGGGTTCTTGTCACAGAACACTGGGTGTATCCCCCACGTGGTCAACTGCACACATAGTATCATCATGTTTTTTTTCTTAAAGTTGATTCTTGTGACATGGAAATTAGGTAAAAAAAAAAAGGGTTGGCTTTTGAATAGGCTGAGGGTAGTGTCCCTGTGATGCTGGAAATTAGGTCAAGATAACCTAGTTTTTAAATCATTAACAGGCATGTTCATAGTATAAAACTGGTATAAATGACAATAAAGCCAGATGATCCGACAAAAACTACACACTCGAGAGTCACCCAGCTTCTATAGGCTGGTTGGGCATGCTGTGGAGTAATGCCTAATATAAAGTAAAAGCAAATCTCTTAATATTTCATTAGAGCATGCAAATTTTTACTCACTTTCACCTCTGTGACCTTGAAAACTAGGTCAAGATTAAAAAGGATGTCCATAGGTAAATCTGGTATAAATAACAAACCAACGTGTACTAAATTTGACAGTGAACTTTTTACATGACCACGTGCATATTTCATATGGCCCCTGTGACCTTAAATTAGGTCAAGGCGACCCAATTTCAATAGGTCTGAAGACAAAAATGCACCCTCTAGAGTGTTGATGGGTATTCAACATAAACCTAAAATAAATCCATATTGTACCAATACTGCTTGAGTGCTGACAAGAAGTGTTTGTTAAATGAGGAGTCAAATGAGGAGCTTTTGTTGAAAGATGAACTTGAGTTACAAAATGAACTTTTGTGTAATGAGGAAACTCGAAAGTGATTTTTCTGCATAATGAATCATGTTGTGATAATAAGAGAGTTTTGTTGAAATGGTCTTTATAATAAAGACTTATGTTCTATTAAACACTATCCTATGTTCCCACAATTTAGAAAGCCATCGAACCAGAGATTGCTTTCCAGCTTATTTATGTGCTGAAGTAATTCTTGGTCTACATGTTGCCAGGGCTGGAATCTTCTAGCACAAAATTGCTGTGTTCTCCTGCACCTCTAAGTTCTCTTGCATCGCTGAGTTCTCCTGCATGGTGAGGCTTTTGGCACTCCGGAAGTAGTACCCTTAGGGAAGGTTCTGTCACAGTGACCTCTCATCTACGCAGTCCGGCTCCACCCCCAGTAATGTTAGCCTCATTGCCAGCACTTCCGGGTTTACTATGCAGAAAACCTACAGCTGCCTTACATTTCCCAGATAGCTGTGTGGACAGTGCAGAAACGCCAGGGATCAGTCCCACATGTGGGCAATTATGCAGCTGATTAATGGACTATATAAATTTGCACAGGACACTACTGGAGTTATCATGCTATTGACCTTATCTATCAACATATTTCTAGACTTGTTCTTCTGCAGGTTTTGTTCCTCTATGCACTATTTATTTCTCTGAGTCTCCCATGTGGGTACTTCCCCAGTCTGTAGTTCTAGATGTTCTGTGGTTTTCAGTTCCTAAGACTATGTTATGGATATGTATGCCTGTTGCCCTACTAAAGGGAGTTTCTATTCTGCATACTTGCCTCAGTCCATACTTGCCTCAGCCTCCGTCACATGACAGTAACTGTATTCTGTTACAGTACAGAAAAAAGATGCAATTAAATTACTGGGACATTTTGCAAAAAAAGAGATTACAGTTAACAGGTTACATTATGAAATTATTCAAAACAGTATACACTACAAACACATTTCAACTATCTGCACAGCATCAGCACATCAGGTGTTGTGCCATCCTCTCCCAAAAAGTGCTTGTCATCTGCGGTGTGCCCTCAGCCTTTTTAAACAGCACCGGAGAGTTTCCAGGTGCTTGCCTCTGGTTAAGATGTTCATGGTGAATAAATGTACTTTGTGACACTAATCCGTCACCCTCTAACCAATTTGCCCAGCATATGCCAGCGTGTGGTAAATTTTAGGCATTCCCTGCCATATGTGATCCGATCTGGCAAAATGAGTCAAAAGTTGCAAGTATCACTTCGTGGATACAGGCGAAAATAAATTGTAATGGATTTAAATATAGATTTTTCCTTTTCCTTTCTCTAATTTGATAGATGAACTATTAGTCTATAATTTATCCAAGTGTAATTGCTGAAAAACTTATATAAAGTAAGAAAACTGATCATTTAGCAGAGGGTCTTACCTCTAAACTTGGAAAATAGACCAGGAACCAAATTCAACAAGTTCTGATTACACTTTTACTGGCAATGCCCACCGAACATCCGGGTACCTTCTGACATTGTAGAATCTTTACTTTCTATATATACAACTCATGTTGCAATACTCCCTACAGAAAGCTAATCAGAGTGCTCAAAAACGTGACCAGTGACCCCAGCCATGACCCAAAAACAAGCATGCTGATTGGTGCAGCCTTAAGGTGTGTGCTGCTTTGTGTGTAACAAACATTAATGGCCGCATTACATTTTGTGTCATTTATGACTAAATATTGGATATACTTCTATAGAAACAATTGTATCGTATGTAGAGATTTATATGATGTCTGATTGGGACAATTGCTCTATTGAAACACTATCAAGTGGCAGGAGCATTGAGCTCGCTAGCTGACTTTGATCTGTGCAACTTGTGTTCAGCAGCTGGTCAACAGGAATGGACCAATTTTGTGAACAATGACCCAGTGCCGTCCTTAGATTCGGAAAATGATGACAGTGATGACTAAAGTTTGGTAAGGAAAATGTGCCCATGGTGCATCCTTAGATTGATCAAAATGACACTGGACCTGATAATGATGATGTAGTGCATGTACATGATGTGCATGGCTTTCATGCTGCACCAGAGATTGAGTACTTAGTGGCCAGCAGAATTGGCTAACCTTTGCTAATCATCACTGTAATTTTATTATGTGATTATGGTCTTGGTAGTGTTGCTTAAAATGCTGTGTAAATTTTAATAAAAAAAAAAAAAAGTAAACTAATGACATTTTTAGAATATCTAAGTAGAAAAGAGTAAAAGAGAGACACAGGACATGTGCGATGCCCGTCTGAATATACCATTACTTCATGTTTTACTTTCTGTCCCTGTGAGCTGGTACAGATATTTTAGGTTTAATAAATTGAATTTAAAGTTGAATTCTGGCATCTCTTTTTCTTTCTTTACTTTTGAAATTATTTAATCAAATGACCTGCCAAGTTTAATGTCAGTAGAAGGAAGATAAGTGGTTGATTGCTAAGGATATTTGAAGGATACTTTGTCATAACAGTCTCAAGACCCAAGATTCAGTTTCAAAATATTTCAATAAACTTGGTATCATTGTAAAAATATGCCCACATAGCTGATTCCTTTATTTATTATTTACAGACCCCCAGGGCTGTACTCCGGATTCCTATGTAAATTTGCAGACTTTATTTCAAAGCTGGTTGTTTCTTTAGATAAAGCTTTAATTGTTGGTGACTTTAATATTCATTTTGATGAACCAGAGGATTCTTTAAGAACAGCATTTGTGTCTATTCTAGATTCAGTAGGGGTAAATCAGATTTTAATAGGACCCACTCATAATGCTGGCCACACTCTAAATTGAATTCTAACTTTTAGATTAAATATTGAAAATATAGTCCCAGTTCTACAGTCAGAAACTATTTCAGATAAGAAATAATATACCGCTATCAGATCAGCAACTAGAGTGTTTTAGCCCCATTCAAGAGACAGAACTAATTCCTTTAATTTCCTCATCTAAATCATCAACCTGTGTGCTGGATCCAGTACCTACATGTTTCTTTAAACAGGTACTACCAGAAGTGACCAACCCTTAATTAAATGTAATTATTCTTTGTAGAAATAACATTCATGAAATGTATCATTCAGGATTTAGGCCTCATCATAGCACAGAGACAGCACTCGTTAAGGTGGTAAATGATTTACTGCTGGCCTCTGACCATGGCTGTGTCTACCTGCTTGTGTTACTTGACCTTATTAGTTCAGCCGTTGACACTATTGATCATACGATTCTCCTTGACAGATAAGAAAATGTTGTTGGAGTTAAGGTAATGGCCCTCACCTGTATTATATCTTATTTAACTGACCATTATCAGTTTGTAGATGTAAACAGTAATTTTTCTATGCATTCTTTATTATATAGAAAGTTTGGATGATGTTTCAGTTTCATCAGGTGTAGCAGTAAAGGACCTAGGAGTGATTATTGTCCCTGGTGTTTCATTTGAAGCTCATGTAGATAATATTACTCAGATAGCCTTCTTTCATCTCAGAAATATTGCTAAAATAAGAAATATGATGTCACTGCATGATGCTTTTAGTACCTCGAGATTAGATTATTGTAATGTGTTACTGCCCGGAGAACTGTTGGGGGTTAGGTGCCTATGCTCAACAGCACTTCAGCCATGAAGGTGTAAGAAGGGAAGGTGCAGCACACTCCCCCACCAGCAACCAGCGACCTTTCAGTCCCAAAGCCGCTTTTCTAACCATTAGGCTATGGCTGCCCCCATGATGATGATGACAATGGCAGCACAGTGTGGAACATTTACCAACTGTAAAAATATTATCAACATCCAGAGGCTCCATAAGTAATTTAAAGAAGCATCTGAAGGTTAGAAGATAAACTGCTAACATTAGCTGAAATACACTTTGTTACCTGTCTATTGCTACAATACTGCCACTACTATGGGGAGGCCGGGGTAAGTAAAACCTATTTTAGTTTGTCCCTCCCGAAATGCTCATGCAGTTTTTGAGGACGACTTTAATGCCAATATCCTTGCTCATGCATATTTTTGAAAATTAGTCCACAATTATGGGGCGTCAAATGTAAAAATTAAACTGAAAATTTTAGCGCACACACTTTCAATATTTAGCTAATTTTTCTCATATTTAGCATGTTTTTCCTCACATTTAAGTTGGTTAGAGAAGCGGCTTTGGGACTGAAAGGTCGCTGGTTGCTGGTGGGGGAGTGTGCTGCACCTTCCCTTCCTACACCTTCATGGCTGAAGTGCTGTTGAGCATGGCACCTAACCCCCAACTGTTCTCCGGGCACTACCGATGTGTGTGGCTGCATACTTCTCCGAGTGTGCTCACGGTTTATGTGTGTGTTCACTTTGGATGGGTTAAATGCAGAGTCCCTTGAGGGATTAATACAGTATAGCAAAATCAAAAATATCATCATCATGTTATCAAGGGATAAAACTGATATGACATCACATAAACTGTCAAATGACTATCAAATAATTATTCAAATATATAAAATTAGCATGAATAAATCTAATAACACAATTATTCACTAGCTGGATTTAAGAAAAGCGAACGTTTTACAGAGATCTCAGCTCACATATCTCAGCTCGCTCTGTGCATTGTGGGATGGCAAATATTTTTGGCTTCCAATCACTGAATCTGAAATAGTGTATTCACACTTACATTTTATGAGTGGGTGAGCATGTAGGATATACATGTATGCATATACAATGCACACCAGGCATGACTGTTTTTGGGTTACAATTTAAGGCTAAAAAGCTTGCCTTTAACAATCAGTGCAAAAACAGTCCACTGATTTCCTTTCCTTTTATTTCCTGTAAATGTTCGTAGTCAAAATTCTTGACCTAGAATACTTGTGCACACGCACATGCAATACGCCCATTGCTTATTATGTGACCTTCACACTATAATGAATTGAAGAAATGGACACAAATGAATTGCACTAGTCCAAATACACTTGAAAAAAAAAATAGATTACCGAGTGCTGGACAGAACAAATGCAAAATGAGATAAAAACAATTTGATAACTTCTCTCTAACAAGCTGTGCATTCACTTTCCATGTGATCTGCGGTGTTAAATGTATCCAACTCCATACAATCTTTCAGTAAATTCAAATTACCTCGTTTGGGGTGGATGAATGAGGCCATTCCAGTAACTAACCGCTGCCTTACTTCGGCCGAACAAAACATTCTCATGGCATATATAACTTCAGCATGTGACCCAATCTGGCAAAATGAATCTGAATGACCAAATATTGAAAAACTAGTCAGTGACAGGGTTAAAAAGAGTATGCTGTAAGCATTACAATTCAATTAAATTCAATCCAGTTTTATTTGTATAGTGCTTTTTACAATTGACATGGTCGCAAAGCAGCTTTTCATAGTAAAAGTAATTTAGAAAGGAATTTAAACATTTTTCAACAACCCCCTACACATCCCTAATGAGCAAGCCTGTGATGACAGAGAGAGAGTGCTCATAACAGTGTAATGGTTAAAGAAGAGTTTATTAGTGCTGGGTGCAAGCAGGGACTCCGGTATGACTAACCATGGCAGCATAACTGAAAAAAGAGAAACCAGAAGGAAGGCAGAAATGAGGGCACCCTATAACGTTTACCAGAACTCTCTATGCCTGAGAACCCCCAGATCTGTTCCTTCAGATCAGAGCTTGTTTACCTATTAGAACATCCAGTCAGTAACACATTACAATAATCTAATCTCAAGGTATTAAAATCATTGCATCATGCAGTGACATCATATTTCTTATTTTAGCAATATTTCTGAAATGAAAGAAGGCTTTCTGAGTAATATTATCTACATGAGCTTCAAATGAAACACCAGGGACAATAATCACTCCTAGGTCCCTTACTGCTACACCTGATGAAACTGAAACATCATCCAAACTTTCTATATAATCAGAAACATTATTTCTAGCTGTCTGTGATCCAAGTACAAGTACTTCTGTCTTATCAGAGTTTAATAAGAGGAAGTTAGTAAGCATCCAGTGTCTAATGTCCTTTACA
>JAQMYF010034567.1:0-14624 GCA_030014195.1 Neosilurus mollespiculum
GTTTCCCTCTTGAGCCTGGTTCCTCTCAAGGTTTCTTTCTTGTGTCAACTGAGGGAGTTTTTCCTTGCCACTGTCGCTGCGGGCTTGCTCATTAGGGATGTGTAGGCGTTGTAGAAAATTTTTTAGATTATTCCCTAATTTAATTTTATTATGTAAAGCTGCTTTGTAACAATGTCAATTGTAAAAAGTGCTATACAAATAAAACTGAATATAATAGTTGAATATGGATTTACCAATTTATATTGGTTGGGATATCAAAGGACATTTAGTTTAGTTTAGCAAAGTAACTGGTTAGGCTAGCCAGTATTTGTTTAACCAACTGTTGGTTTAATGTTGGTTTAATTTTCACTTAAAAAGTAAAAAATTAGTGTAAAATGCAATTTCAGGAAAAAAGGTGATTATCATACTTTTACACCCATATGATGGCAATGGCATTCCTCAGCAAGCAAATATTTTGTTTCAAAATAAAGATATTAAAATTGTACATGAACTCTATCACAGAATGTATGTTGTTGCTAATTTTACAAATAAGTGTCATTACTTTGCCATGTACTTTGGTACTTTGCTAATAATAAACACATTCACGACTACAGAGGAGTTTGGCAATGATAATAATAATAATAATAAGAAGAAGAAGAAGAAGAAGAGGAAGAAGAAGAAGAAGAAGAAGTAGAAGAAACTTCAAACTTTAAGACAACTGAAAAAAGGATGTGAAAGCCTGACCATCATTATGCTTGTATTTACATGTGCAACATGTAAAACAATGTTAAACTAGATCTGTGTTTGGCATGAGCTCCTTTATAATCTTATTACCCATGTTGTTTGCATCATACAATTTTAACATAGTAGTTTTTTTTTTTTCTTTCCAAATTCAGAAGAGCATATTCAAATGGACAAATCCATCACAAACTTTAAATCCCTCAAATTAATCTAGCAAGACAGCCACTGATGGCACTGTAGATGAAGCTCATTCCCTATCAAGAAAGCCTGGTGATAACGACAGTGGTGATGTACTACTGGCTGGTGAATTGCTGTCTGATGTTGACAGTACACAGCATGTGGCAAATTATAGTACGGATATATATCTTGTATGATATACCCTAGACAATTAACAAATTACTTACCTTCTAAAAATAAAAAATAAATAAATAATAGATAGATAAATAAATAAATACATTAAAAACATTTTAGCATTTTCTTTCTATGGCCATAAATATAATAAAAATCTTTTTTAGTTTTGTTTTTTTTTAATAAATATGCAATGACTAATGCTTTTGTTATAAATAAAAATCCTCACCCCTTTCAAGAGTGTTGAAGTGAAGGTAGTCAGTATGGGTGATGCTACATTGAATTTGGTCTGCAGATCTGTGGTCCGTCAACAGTATGAAATGGCAAAAGAAGCTAAAGAAAGTTTTTTAATAAACTGACTCTTTACAAAGGGCATTTATGTAGGTATTAAGAAATACAGTTGCATTTTTCGTTTATTTGGTTGGTCTGAGATTCACAGGACATCTAAAATTGTTACAATTATTTTGTATACTGTAAATTAAGTAATTTTCACACCCTCAAGTTTCTTAGTAACACAGTTATAATGCATTTTAAGAAATAATATCCCAGTTTGTACTCTATTTTTAAATATAAAAATTATGATATTCAGTGTATTAAATGTACTGTTTTGTGAGAAAATGTATTATTATCAAACCGTGTAATGCTATTATCATATACAATTACAAAAACAATTGCAAAGTACCCTCCAGGCACACTACAAAATGAGGTGGATGAGCCCATCACCGACATGCTGAAACATGAACCACAGGAGGAAGTTGGTTCCTGTTTTAAAGTAATTTTGTTAGTCCTTTCAACAAATAAACTATTTCGGCATTATATACATTTAATTGAACATTGATATTGCACATTTGATATTAGTTTTATTGTACATTTGATATTGCACTGGGAGCCAAGCTGCTTCTTGTTGTGGTATTATACTCAGTATATTACGCTATTACCTTATTGCTAGCAAGATACATCATAACAGTAAATACTAAATACCAGTACAATGTTCAATAATGAACATAACTTAAACAATTTGTTGTGGCATATTTACAAATGTCTATTTCCCTCTGTTAAAAATATTAAATGTTAAATGTAAAAAATAATATCCATGAATATGCAATTAATTATTACTGGAATACAGAAACAATACAAATTAATATCTTTTTTTAGGGAATGCCTATTGCTACAACAGATGCTGGACTAATGTGTGTACCACATATATTAAACTTACAACATTTATTATGTGAGAGCCGGCCACCGCAGTAATCTGTGATTTTCAAGTTGAGATGCAGTTTGTAAGTTAGAATTGACAATTCTAGCAGGATGTTTGGTAGAAACTGCAGTGTTATGTCTAGATTAATCTGTGAATTATATACATACTTAATGCACAAAGTTTTTGTATTTAGCTCATTGATTTACATTTTGGTGACTGCACTGAGATTCTGTTGTTGACTAAAGTTCAGTTTGTATGCATTATATTTTTTGAAAGTTTGAATATGCTAATGACTAATTTCTGCAATGTAATGTCTAGATTGATAGAAACTGTGAATGATACAAATACTTCATGCATGAATGTTTTGCTTTTAGCTCTGCGTTTGGTTTACTTTTGGAAAATGCCTAAGTTTATAATCAGTTTACATGCATTAAACATTTTTGAGCTCTTGGATATGCTAATAGGAAAAACCTGTTCAGCTGAACTTGTGTCTAAAACAGTGTAATGTGATGTAAAAATTTTATGCACAATGAAACAGCATTTAGCTTGGCGTTTGCTAAAATTTTGGTGATTGCGCAAAAATTTTGCTGATGACTAGAGTTCACTTTATATGTATTATACTTTTTAAACTCAAATATTTTGATGAAAAACAAACTAGGTACATTCAATGTTATTTATGTCTAGACTGATAAAAAGAGTGAATGATATAAATGCTTCATGCATAAAAAACTTTTGGTTTACATTTTAGTAAATGTGCTTATGTCTGCTGAACCACTTAATCCTACTAGGGTCACAGAGAGGCTGGAGCTTATCTCAGCCAACAATTGCTGAAAGTGAGGTACACCCTGAACAGTGTGCCAGACCATGGCAGGGTCAACATACAGACAGCCATTCACACACAATAATACCTAGGGGAAATTTGAAACAGCCAATTAGCCTAATGTGAATGACTTTGGACTAGTCAGAGGAAACCCACATATGCACGGAGAGAACATGTCAACTTCACACAGAAATGCCATCGGTGAGTCAGGACTTCAACCCAGAATCTTCTTGCAGTGAGGTGGACATGGTAACACTATGCCACCGTACCGCTAATTTCAAAATATAAAAATAAATAAATGAATAAATAAAAATATTTACTGAATAATACTACTACTACTAATATTAATACTAATAATAATAATAATAATAATAATAACAGACATAAACAGACATGTATAGGCAAAGTTAGGTCTGGATGGTGTGTATGTGTGTATGTTTTCTTTTGTCTATGTCTGTGGTGAGATGGCTGTTTTGCCCAGCCCACTGCATTGATAAAGATAAATGGATCTTTATTGTCAACTGTTGCATGAACAATGAAAATAAGTTTAGCAGCTTTGTTAAGCAGCAGTTATAAAAAAATTAACAAAAGACAACTAAGGTAACTACACTAAGCTATATATGTGCATATACCTTCATACACATATATATACACATACCTATATGTACACATATATACACATATACATACATACATATATCTTATATGATCAAACATGTATACATCCATCAACATATTCACACATATACACACATACACAGAAGGGTGCGTTATATGTCAAAGGTGCATGTTATACACAGGGTGAGAGGTAGAGCTTTTTAATCATAAGGTGCATGATGCCAAAATGTTATATAATGTTCAAGACCTGCTCTTAAGTATTGCACTTAAACATGAGTATTGCACTTAGGGCCGGATCTACTAAAGGTTTGCGTGTATAAAAGGGTTTGCAAAAAAATGTACATACTGATCGTTACGTCTGTAGCCAACTCTCCCCCCGACTCTCACACACCACGAGCACACTCCCACGAATACTAATCACCATCACCTGCACCTCATTTCCGGATCTAATCACCTCCTCCATATAAACCCCCGCTAGACGCACTTCAGTGGTATACGTGTTACCACTACTACTCCTTCTAGCGCTTTGGACTCACCTCTCCTTCTACGCTTGCTCCTCGTCCCGATCTCGTCTCTCTTCTCCCGGATCCTTATCCTCCTCTTCGTTGTGTTTGTCCGTTTATGTTCGCCCCTCGTGGCAGGTTTCATTTCCTACTTATTCTGTGTTTGTCGGTTTGCGTTCGCCCCTCGTGGCAGGTTTCAGTTTCATCCCCGTCAGTGTGTTGTCTGTGTTTATTGGCTCCCTGAGCCGTTGTTTATAGTTTGGAATAAACCTGATTACGGTTATCCTTCTGGTCTCCAGGTCGTATCATAACAGAAGGCTAGACCGAGACAGGAAGAATGGAGGCCACGCCCACTTTCCCTCCGGACATGTTCCAATCGCTCGTGGAGGAAGTACGGCATGCCCTCTCACCTCAGGAGGCACCCTCTGCGAGGCCGATGCTGGCTGCTTTCGCCGACAGTCCCATGATCAACCCCGCACGGTACTCTGGAGATGTGGACAGTGGGAAAGGATTTCTTCTTCAGTGCTCGCTGGCGATTAAAATGCACCCCGCTCGCTTTCCCACAGAACGAGCCAAAGTCGATTATGTTATCTCCTTGCTCTCCGGAAAGGCATTACTGTGGGCAGAGGGACAGTGGAGACTGAATGGCTGTATCTACTGTGGATGTATCTACTGTGGCCAAGCAGGACATGCTATATCGGCTTGCCCCATTTGCCCTCCTCGCCCATTGGTGACCCAAGGCAACATCGAGATCCTATTGTCCCAGCCGCTTTCCACACCAGTAGCCATAACTACACCTATGTGCTCTCTTACAGTCATGTCGCTCATTGACTCCGGTTCAGGGGGCAACTTCATCTCGGAGGACCTGTGTCGCAAACTCCAGCTTAAGCTCCACCGCTGCCCGACACCCTTCTCTGTGCGCTCCATAACCGGAGAACCCCTCACTTCACGAGAATGCCAACTTCAGACCGACCCTGTGCCCCTGAATATCGGTTCCCTGCACCAAGAGAGCAGATCTTTCCTGGTACTTGAGAGATCACACACCGACCGGGGAAGGTTTCATGAACGAGATCTTCCGGGACATGCTGGACTGATACGTGATAGTTTTCATCGACGACATACTCATTTACTCTCCAGACATTTCTACCCATATACAGCATGTAATGGAAGTAATCCAGCGTCTACGCCACCATCAATTATTCCTGAAGGTCAAGAAGTGTTCCTTCCACCAGGCAACCGTGTCATTTCTGGGCTATGTGATAACTTTCCACGGGGTCCGAATGAAGGAAGAGTAGGTTAAGGTCGTCCAAACCTGGCCCGAACCCGAGACAGTGAAAGCCCTGCAATGGTTTCTGGGTTTTGCCAACTTCTACCACCGGTTCATAAAAGACTTTAGTGTCTTGACAGCTCCACTGACTACGCTCCTTCGGGGGAAACCCAAAACCCTCGTCTGGAATGACACAGCCAAGCTGGCCATCCAACGCCTCAAAGGAGCATTCCTCTCGGCACCTGTTCTCACTTATCCAGACCCATCCAAACCTGTCATTGTGGAAGTGGACGCTTCAACCAGCGGAGTGGGAGCCATTCTATCCCAATGTCAGGACAAGAAGGGACGACCGTTACCTTGCGCCTTTTTCTCACGCAAACTGAGCCCTGCTGAACAAAACTACGACGTGAGTAACCACGAGCTGCTGGAAACCAAATTGTCTTGGATGAATGGCATCACTGGCTAGAGGGAGCGCAACACCCTTTCCAGGTTCTCGCTGACCACAAGAATCTGTGCTACCTGAAAAAAGCCACACGTTTAAACCCCCGCCAAGCTCGCTGGGCGTTATTCTTCACAAGATTTAACTTCACCATAAAGTACTGCCCAGGATCACAGAACACCAGAGCCGATGCCCTATCCTGCATGCACGACCCCGACGAAGCATCGGACAAACCGACTACTATCCTTCCCCCCAAGGTATTTGTCAATGCTATACAGTGGGACCTGGAGGAGCAGATCCAAGCTGCCCTGGAGTCAGATCCAGCGCCACCAGAAACACTGCAGGGGCATCAATATGTACCCAGGGACCTCCGACTTCCCCTACTAGAGACAGTACATTCCACCCCCGGTACGGGTCACCCAGGGACCAAGGCGACTCTCTCCCTCCTCCAGGAGCGCTATTGGTGGCCCGGGATGTCCACCATGACCAAGAGGTTCGTGGCCGGATGTGAAGCATGCAACATTTCCAAGACACCTCGACACCTCCCCGCTGGGAAGCTCCTTCCATTGCCTGTACCTCAACGTCCGTGGTCGCACCTGGGGGTGGACTTCATGACGGACCTCCCACCCTCCGAGGGCAATACCTGCATCATAGTGGCTGTGGATTGTATTTCTAAGGCGTGCAAGTTAATCCCCCTCAAGACCATTCCAACGGCAGCAGAGACGGCCAGGGCCCTGTTTGAGCACGTCTTCCGCAACTTTGGGCTACCAGAAGACGTGGTAACAGACAGAGGCCCACAGTTCACTTCAAGATTCTGGAAGGCCTTTTTTAAACTACTGAGGGTAACAGTCAACTTATCTTCCGGATATCACCCCCAAACTAACGGGCAAACTGAACGGAAGATTCAGGACATAGGGTGATTCTTACGAACCTTCTGCAACCGTCACCACACCACTTGGAACCAGTTCCTCCCATGGGCCGAGTACTCACAAAACTCCCTGCGTCAAACATCCACCGGGCTGACCCCTTTCCAGTGCGTACTCGGCCAACGACCTCCACTCTTCCCGTGGAACAGTGAGCCCACTGACGTCCCAGCGGTGCACCAATGGTTCAGGAGGAGTGAACAAGTCTGGAGCGAGGCTCATCATCACCTTTAACATGCTGTCCGACGTGGGACTTCCGCTGCAGACGCTAGACTCTCAGATCCGCCCCGGTACCAGATTGGGGAAAAGGTGTGGCTCTCCGCAAAGAACATCAGACTCCAGAACTCAAACAAAAAGCTAAGTCTTCGTTTCCTTGGTCCTTTTGAAATAATAGCACAAGTCAACCCAGTCACATACAAATTGAAACTCCCTCCCACCTACAAAATACATCCGGTATTCCATGTCTTCCTTCTAAAATCATATTATTCATAATTGATCTCTCCATCCACAGAGTCAGGTGAGGCTACAGAACCCCCTCCACCGCTGGCTGTGAAAGAGGACTCCATTCACGCCGTCCGGGGTCTCCTAAACTCCCGCCGGCGCCGGGGGGGAGATCGAATATCTGGTCAACTTGGAAGGATACGGCCCAGAGGAACGATCTTGGGTCCCCTGCACGGACATCCTGGACCCAAGCCTACTGGAAGAGTTCCATCGTCAGCACCCCAGTCGACCAGCACCTCGTCCCCGAGGCCACCCACGGCGCTGACAGCCTCGGAACCCCGGAACGGCTCTTGGAGTGGGTGTACCTCTCTCCCCGACTCTCACACACCACGAGCACACTCCCCCGAATACTAATCACCATCACCTGCACCTCATTTCCTGATCTAATTACCTCCTCCATATAAACCCCCGCTAGACACACTTCAGTGTCTAGCCTCGTTGGAAGTATACGTGTTACCACTGCTACTCCTTCTAGCGCTTCGGACTCACCTTTCCTTCTATGCCCGCTCCTCGTCCCAATCTCATCCCTCTTCTCCCCTATCCTTATCCTCCTCTTCGTTGTGTTTGTCTGTTTATGTTCGCCCCTCGTGACAGGTTTCATTTCCTACTTATTCTGTGTTTGCCGGTTTGCGTTCGCCCCTTGTGGCAGGTTTCAGTTTCATCCCCGTCAGTGTGTTGTCTATGTTTATTGGCTCCCCGAGCCGTTGTTTATAGTTTGGAATAAACCTGATTACGGTTATCCTTCTGGTCTCCGGAATAAATAACACTGATTTACTAACAGTGCGCACTAAGGATTGCGTCTTGCAAAGGTGCAAAATAGCACGTCTGCATCCAGTTAGTACGTTTTCCGCAATGAATATGCAACATGGGGAGTTTACACACAATTGTGCGTGTGGTGGGAGGAGAAAATGTAAATATATTACTTTTAGCACACGCAAAGTTATTTATCGAACCTGAAAGCAAAGGAAGGTGCAAAAGGTTTGTATGCATAATTGTGGCGTGAAGGAGACATCGAAATGATGAAAGAAGACAGAGAACGCATTTTTCACCCTCGTGTGAACTTTTTGGAATAAAAAAACAAACAAAAAACAGCTCTTTGTTGACTAGCCATTTTTAAACAAAATAAATATTCACAGCAGTGTAAGAAAACTTAAACTTAACAACTGTGTTTTATTTCCCTCTTTTCTTTAAAAAGCCTACTGCTTGTTTCCTTCTGCGCAGGTTGAACTTGCCTGCCGTGTACACCTTTCCTCCCTCTCCGGTCCGCGGCTGCCGAGTTGTCACTGAAGGACTTGGTCAGACCGCTTCGACACCTGAATGGAGCGCCGTCATTGCCTGTAGTCCTCTTGCCACATAATTGACGGCCATCGTCAGGGCAGATACTGCGCTGACCATCTGTCTGCAGTGCGTGGCAATTTAGATTTGATAAATTTTCTCCCATATAGCGTTCCTTTGTGTGATCATCTGATTTCTTTGCTGTAGATCATTTAAGTGTTCACTGGCTTCAACTACCAACACCTCTAATTCTGTAAGGTTGAATTTCATTTTGCACTCAAAACTCGCCATGGTGCAAAACATGAACCACGCAAAACCCTCATTTAAATAGGCGTGTCTCCAACACGTTTGCACTTCTTGTCATTTACACAATCACTCTTAGTAAATCACCCGCAAACCACGGTTTCACCCCACACGCAAAATTCTAGATTGCGCATGTAAATTAGTACATGCAAATTGGGATCTTAGGTGATCTGGCCCTTAGAGTAATACTGCACTGTCCAGGAAAATGGTTTAAATGATGGTTATTTAGTCAGTGTGTTTGAGATGTTAGTTTTTGTTTTTAGTGTCCTGTACTTTTTTCCGGAGGGAAGAGTGGAGAAAAGGGGGTATCCAGGGTGTGTGGCTCTGCCGGTGTAAAGGTCACTGGGGGCTAGGAAGTAGTGTAGTTCCAATCACCCGCTCTGCCATCCTCACCACCTGCCGCAGTGCCTTCCTGTCCTCTGCAGTACAGCTGCTGAACCAAACTGTACAACAATAGGTCAGGAGGCTCTCGATAGTGAAGCAGTAAAAGTTTGTCAGTAGCGGTCAGGGTAGGTGGGCTTGTCGAAGCTTCCTGAGGAAATACATCCTTTGTTGTGCCTTCCAACCTGGGAGATATTTGTGGTTCAGTTGAAGTCAGCAGAGATGTGGACTCCAAGAAACTTGAAACAGTCCACCCTCTCTACCTCCTCTCCATCAATATAGAGGGCAGAGTGCTCAGTTTGTTTGGATCTCCTGAAGTCCATTATCATCTTCTTTGTCTTGGATGTGTTAAGGTCCAGGTTATTGTTGTTGCACCATCGCCGCAGATGCCTGACCTCCCTTCTGTAGGCTGACGTGTCATTATCTGTTATCAGACCTATGCTGGTGGTGTAGTCGGTGAATTTGATGATGGTGTTGCTGGTGTGAATGAGAGAACAGTTGTGTGTGAAGAGGGAGAAGAGGAGGGGACTGAGAACACACCTTTGTGGTGTTTCGGTGTTCAGGATGAGAGGGGAGGAGATGTGGTCTCCTATCCTGACGTTCTAAGGTCTGTTGCTAAGAAAGTCCAGTATCCAGGTGCACAGTGAGCTCCCTAGGCCCAGGTTGCCCAATTTCTGAACCAGTTTATGTGGTAGGACTGTATTAAAAGCGGAGCTGAAGTCTATGAACATTATCCTCACATAGGAGTTACGTCTGTAACTAAATGTGTAAGGGCTGTGTGGACGGCTGTATTGATGGCATCTTTTGTTGACCTGTTTGTTTTGTATGCAAACTGATGCAGATTCAAGATCAGCAGAGATGGCAGCCTTAATGTAAGACAAGACAAGTCTCTCAAAACATTTGGTGATGATGGGGGTTAGGGCAACCGGGTGATAGTCATTCAGGCTCACTGTGCTCCTCTTAGGAACTGGAACAATGGTGGCTGTCTTGAGGCAGGTGAGAATCAGACAATGCAGTAGCAAGAGGTTAAATATGGTGGTAAAAATCCCTGCTAGTAGACCTGCGCATGCTTTAAGTACCCTTCCTGTTACTCCGCCTGGACCTATAGCTTTCCTTGCGTTGACTCTGCAGAGGGTGGCTCTGATATGGTGCTTTAAGTTCTGTGCACTTTAAGTTCTATCCTGGATTTATTCTCTACTGGTAGGGTAACTTTTGCATTACGGCCAACTCAGTTGGACTTATTTGTTGTCAATAATAGTTTTAAGGATTTGATTCTTAGCTGATTCTGTAGTCTTAATTTGGTGGTTAATCAGCAGTAATTTCATGCTTCCTTAAGGTGAGTTGGGAGCAGGACCCACAAAGTATATATTGAAGGTATCACCCACTTAGCAACACAGACCACTTTCTAAAATAAGTACTTTGAATAAGGTGGTAATTTAATAATATTTTTGCCTTTTTTGAATTAGGATTATCAGGTCTATGGTCTTAAACATAAACCAGTTTGCAGTCATGTGCCTTAAACCCATTACTGTTCTCACTTCTCTTAGATCCAGAAGATCTTAACAACAAGCCAGAGGTTGTATTCTCAGCAATCTTATTTTCCCTCCACTACTGTCCCAGTCTCAAACAAGTGTGGCAGGTGGGCTCTGGAACTGCCAATCTGCTGTAAAAAAAAAAAAAAAAAAAAAAAGCTTAGTTCACCTCTGCCATTGCTTCTCACTACTCTCTTGACTTTCTTGCACTAGCTGAAACTGAATTTCCCCACACAACTCCGCTACACCAGCAGCTCTTTCCTCTGCTTATGCTTTCTCTCCTACTCTATGAATAACTGGGAAAGTTGGTGGTACAGGTATGCTCCTGTCTCAGAGTTGGTGCTTCACACCACTCTCTCTGTCTCATCTAGGCATCTCCTCTTTTGAGCTTCATGCAGTAAGTCTCCTCTCCAATCACCCTCCTCATTACTGTCATTTACCACCTTCCTGGACTGCTAGGACACTTTTTAAAAGAAATAGACATACTCCTCAGCACTTTCCCCACTGACAACACCCCTCTCACTCTTCTGGGAGACTTCAATCTCACCTCTGACAAGCTCCAGTCCTATTGCCTTCTCCCTCTTCTTTATTCCTTTTCTTTAACCTTCAACAACTGCTCTCCCACACACAAAGAAGGGAATCTCCTGGATCTTGTTTTCTGTCATCTCTCCTCAGTGACAGGCATTACTGCCACCCCACTTCACATCTCTGACCACCACTTGGTTTCCTTTACTTTCTTTTATCACCTTACCTATTCTATCTAACCCGAGCTTTGAGTTCTTCCCCAATCCACACTATATCTTCTTCATCTGTTGCTTCCTGTGCTTTATCTTCTTAACCCTGTCTTCTTTTCTTCCTTACCAGTAGAATCTGCCACTGACACTTTCCCCTCTTCACTCTCTGCATCTATGGAGCTCCTCTGCCCACTATCTACCAAATCCAAGAAGATTTTGCTCTTGGAGGTGCTGCGAAGCAATCATAGACAACTCAGAGCAGCTGAGAGAAAGTGGAAGAAATCTCAACTTGAATCAGATCTGACTTGACCTCTGCCAAGACAGCCTTCTACAACAAAAAGTTGGATCCTGCTGCACAAGACCCATGCAAACTCCACAACATCTTTTCATCCTTACTCAATCCACCTGCTCCACCTGCCCCATCCTCCCTGACCGCTGAAGACTTTGCCGACTTCTCTGATGGGAAGATTAAACAAATCTTTCAGACATTTACTCCCACCCCAACTTCTATACTACACAGCATGGATTCCATGCTGTGTAGACCCAGAACACGCTGGAGGGACTACGTCTCTCGGCTGGTCTGGGAATGCCTTGGCGTCCCCCCGGAAGAGCTGGAGGAAGTGGCTGGGGAGAGGGACGTCTGGACCTCACTGCTTAGGCTGCTGCCCCTGCGACCCGACCCCGGAAAAAGCGGGAGAAGATGAATGAATGAATGAATGAATGAATGAATGAATGAATGAATGAATGAATAAATAAATATAATACACTCACACAACATCTACCTACTGAGTTTGACTGGCAGTATACTTAGTCTGCATCCTTACAAACCAGTATAAGAATAAGGAGTGAGGAAAGCTAATGTGTTTGTTTCCTTTGTGGTGTTGGGTTAATAAGATTGTTTGTGTTAATTAGATTGTTTTGACCTGGCGGCTTCTGAAGAAGTGACCACTTAAACATAAAAGGACACAGAGTAACAGTAATCATGATCTCGTTTATTAACCCGTATATTATGGCTAGACCTAAACCAGGCCGTAGCATGCATTTTATATATATATATATATATATATATATATATGCATTATAAGCATCATGTTGAAGTAAGTATGTCATGACATATCAATTATGTTCACTGGAACCATGACTTATTTGGTACTTGATATTGCTATTTACAAGGCAAACGTAGACAAATTTTTTACGACTAGCACAGTGTCATATTTAATTTTATAGTACAATAAATTATAGCTTGTGCACTTAGGAGAAAATGCATCTTCAAGGCACATGCGGATTTAGTATCATAGAAAGCATTATAAGTCAGTTTCAACTACCAAGAGCTTTTCTCATGAACTTGAACTAATTCAATTAAATTTCAATTCAGTTTTATTTGTATAGCATTTTTTATAATAGACAATGTCGCAAAGCAGCTTAACTCAGTAAAACAATTTAACAAAATAATAAAAAAAAAAATAAGCAACGTAAATGAATATAAATAGAGTGAGAAGTTAAGACTAGGGCTGTTCATTTTTAGACTGATAAAGTCATACAGAGCCAGGTATGAAGCTGGGAAGATAAAAAATTAACATGAAATAGATAGTAATCGAGAAACAAACAGAGAAAACAGAAAAAAAGTGATTGAAGATAGAATGAGAGCAGTAACCACTCCCCTTTCTCCAGATAACTGTGCCCCTCATAGGTTACGATTTGATATTGGTGCTCATCAGCTTAGACGAGATTGAGTGATGGCATATCATTATGTGCTTGGTAAAGGGACTTAAAGACTTAACAGACTAAAAAAATGTATGTATGTACAATGTATTAGTTGATAACATAGAAATCAATTATGACCAGAAAAGATTCAAGGTGAAAAGGGGTGTTCTATATATGATGAAGACCAAAGCTTTATGCAAATATTGATTACCATTGGTATAGAGCAGAAGGTGCTATGAAAAAAGAGCAGTAAAAACTGAAAGAAGATAACAGGAAGACTTCTATGTTTTTCCTACTAAAAAAGTGAAAAAAACCCTATAACATAGTGATAGGTCAAGGTTAAGAGGCAAAAACATTTATTAAATAGTTCCTTATTATTTTTCTCGGGAACCCTTTTCAGTCCTTTCTAGGTTTTAATTTCAACATTATCAGACCGAGAAACATATGTCTGTGCAATCCATGCCAATGCTCAGTTTGTGGCTGACAAATTATTTTAAAATCAAATTCTTCTTTGCAATAATGTAGAGAAGCTTCTGGAAGCAACTCACTGTGATTCTACACATAAAGCATGCATGTACAGAGATCGTGAAATCTGCAGACATAAGACATTTTAGTCCATACCATATGAGCCGGTCCATCAACCCAGCTGGTATCAGTGGATGTCTATTAAGCACATGTGTAACATGAGACATCAGTACAAAGAACTGCGTAGCATCAAGGACAACCTACTGACAGATGCTGCCATGTTGCACATTGAGTTCTCAGAAAACTATTTCCATAAATATGGAGAGGAAACCCAGTGCATCTTGGTGTGTCTCACCTGCAAGTGACACTGGCGTGACCTTCCTTTCCTCAAAAGCATTTATCTTTAATGTAGAGTCATTATTCATGATTGATTATGTCTGGATAGACTTAGACTTAAACTTAACTTTATTGATCCCTTTGGAATGACTCCCTTATGGAAATTTACATTTCCAGCAGCACATAAGAAAAAGCAGTACACAGATAGAAAAAGCAGCACACAGATAAAAATAAACAGGAAACACTTAGCTTAATATAAAAAATATAAAAGAATAAGAATTAAGTAATATAAGTAAATATAAAGAGCTAAATATGGCTTTGTATGGAGTATAAGTTAAAATTATTGCACTATAGATGAGAATGAGGTTATTACATCATAGAATGAAATTATTGCACCAAAGAAAAAAGTGTCCGCGGCACGGTGGCGCAGTGGTTAGCAAGTCCGCCTCACAGCAAGAAGGTCCTGGGTTCGATTCCCAGCTAGGGCGTTTCTGTGTGGAGTTTGCATGTTCTCCCTGTGCTTGCGTGGGTTTCCTCCGGGTACTCCGGTTTCCTCC
>JAQMYF010034791.1:0-14616 GCA_030014195.1 Neosilurus mollespiculum
AGAGTGGACTTAACAGACTGTAACAGACACTATTTCCTACCTTAAAGAATATTTTGATTAGATTGGCAAAGTATATTACATTAAATCAATGAATAAATGTTTGCCCGCGCCTGATTTGAATCTGCCGTCTCACCGGAACTAAGTCACTTACCTTGCGTCACTTACCTGCGACATCTCTACAGCTAGCTGAAATCACTTTCTAAATTCATATAAACATATTATTAAACGAAATGTTCAGTCTCAGTAATGTTGAATTAGATTAAGTCCTGCAAAATCTTATTACACACAATGCTTCAGTCACAAAATATATTAGACTGTTGTGCCTGACTGCCCCTGCCAACGATGACGCCGCACGCATCTCCCGTGCAGTTGTCTGAAGGGCTGCAACCCTAAAAGTTTTTTGCTGGGGATTTGACTTGAAAGACTGCAAAATGTTGCCACAGGAGGTAAATTCATTCTTCAGGTTATACCATATTGGGGAAAGAATGCATCACAAAACTAAAGTTTTAATTTCAATTGGTGTTTAACTGGTGGAAAACTATTGTCATTGTTTAAGATTGATCTTTTGGATTTTTTTACTATTTGGCTGAATATGTATAAAACTATGCATTAGAATACATTGTATCCTAATATATACATGTTCAAAAAACTTGAAAGGGTTTTCTTGGGAAAATAATTTTCTGAGTAAGGTTTGAGCTTGTCAAAGCAATGAATCCTCCTGGTGGTTAGACTTGGGGTGAAAATGGTAAACAAGCATCATTCAAAATTCCAATTATTACTTGACAAAGAATACATATACATAGTGGATGAATAAAAAACCAGATGAAGAAAATGCAATGCAAACTTAATTACATTTACAGAATACACCTTTTTACGCCACAAATAAAATTAATCTGTCAGAAACTATTACAAAGATTTCTGTATGTGTAAAGATGGGATGAGGTCACTGGCGAATAAGATGGACGAGCTAGCAGCACTAGCCCAGACTCAGAGGGAGTATCAGGAGTGTAGTTTCATGTGCTTCATGGAGACATGGCTGCATCAGGATATTTCTGATGACAGCGTATCCTTCACAGGATTTAACACTGTCCAGGCTGCACTGAAAGTGGTAACTGGAAAGGAGGGGGCTTGCCATTTTTGTCAATAACCGGTGGTGCCCACATAACGATCGAAGAGTGGAGTTGTGGACCGGACATATAGCTGTGTGCTGTTGGACTCAGACCATATTATTTGCCTAGGGAATTTTCCCATGTTATCTTAGTGGCTATTTATGTTCCTCCTTCTGCCAACCCCACAGCTGCATGTGACACTGTTCATACTACTATAGCCTGGATACAGACTCAGCAGCCAAGTGCTTTCAGTGTGATTTCGGGTGACTCCAACCATGTCACCATGGACACTACACTGTCAAACTTTGTGCAGTACATGGACTGTCTCACCAGAAAGGAGAACTTTAGATCTGCTGTAAGCAAATACTAAGGATGCCTACAGATTCCTCCCCCTCTCCCCACTGTGGAGATCAGAACACAACTTAATTCATCTTTCTTCATGCTATGTGCCTGTTGTGAACAGGCAGCCTGCAACTACAATAACTGTTAGAGGATGGTCGGAGGAGGCCTTGGAGAAATTACGGGCTACTTTGAAGTGACAGACTGGCAAGCATTCTGTGAGACTCACAGTGAGGTCATTGATGAGCTCACTGAGTGTATTTCAAACTACATAACTTTTCACTGATGCCATTGTCCCAGGTCAGACAGTCTATCATTATACCAATAACAAGCCATGGGTGACTAAACACATCAAAACCCTTATTAATGACAAGAAGAGGGATTCAGGGCTGGCAACAGTGAGAATGATCCAAGGTTTACTAAGAATAAAAATCAGAGAGGCTAAGGACAATTACAGGAGTGGAACTCAAACATAACTACATGAGAGAGGTTTGGAGTGGTATGAAGACCATCACTGCTTTCAGGCCATCCACCAGCAGAGGAGCTGAAGGTGGTGAGGACAGAGCTAACGAGCTGAATATATTTTTTAACAGATTCGACACTGCAGCTACTGCTCAGCCTCCTTCTAACGCAACAGAAGCAAGCCTGAAACCATCTGCAACACCACCCTCTCTTCTTCCCTCTTCTCACTGCACTTCTGCCTCCTGTGATGGACCTGATAATCCTCCCACACCTATCAACTTCACCAGTAATCAGGTTGAGAAACAGCTGAAAAGAATACACTCAGGCAAAGCAGCAGGACTGGATGGGGTGAGCCCCCGTGTCCTTAAAACCTGTACCCCCCTGCTCTGTGGAGACTTACATTACATCTTTGCAATGAGCCTGAGTCTACAGAGGGTCCCAGTGTAGTGAAAGACATCATGCCTCGTTCCTGTACTAAATACCCCACGTCCCATTGGCCCTCAGGATTACAGACCTGTGGCACTGACATGTCATGTCGGCGATGCAGGTGGATGCTTCTCTTGTGTCCAGGATTGTGGACACAGTGGTAAGCAACACCGAAACACCACAAAGGACCATGACTCTGCTGTAGTTGGGTATATCAGTGGAGGTGATGAGACAGAATATCGGGCTGCTGTGGACTCCTTCGTCACATGGTGTGAGCAGGATCATTTGCCGCTTAATGTGACCAAGACCAAGGAACTGATTGTGGATTACAGAAGATCCAAAACACCATCGACCACTATTTCCATTCAGGGTGTCAACGTGGAAATGGTGAAGGATTACAAGTACTTTGGAGTTCATCTAAACAATAAACTGGGCTGGGTTAAGAACACTACTGCACTTTACAAAAAGGGCCAGAGCCATCTCTATTTTTTGAGGCATCTAAGGCCATTCAACATCTATCTAATTCAATTCAGTTCTATTTCATCCTTACTGACCGCCACAGGCGGTGCTTCAAGCACTGAATGTATCCATCTCGCGCATGCGCAGGTTGAGTGTTTATATCAACAAAGTCATGCGTGACCCCTGATGACCCCGGGTCAACCTATATCTTCCGGTGACATCAGAGGATCTGTTCTTTTTCATCTTCTTGCTTCGCAGGTAACCACATGTTAATGCATTAGCCCAAGCTAAGTGGCTAAATACTGGACAACTTCGTTGCTGGTAGCCTTGCAACGTCTAGTCGGAGCTGCAGACTATTCGCCCTCCAAAGGCTGCAACAGACTCTGCCTAGAGGTTTGTTGTTCCCTGAAAGCGGACTCGTCTGTTCGAAATCATCATCCTCGGTTGGATAAGTTTATTTATGTTTCGGTTTACACTTGTTGGTGACGGTAGTGTTCTCGCTCCCCATCCCAGCATTTGTACCGCTGTATGTTTGTGTTGGCATTTTCATCGCTGGTGACGGTAGTGTTCTCACTCCAGCTCCCGACGTAGTAACTCTCGCTATTGTGAATCAGCTGCTGACATTGCGTTTTTCTTGCACTCATTTTGTGTTGGCTGGTGTCAGCCATTTAGCCGCCTGATCGGTGCACCGTAAGTGCATACGTTTTTTGTTACTCGTTGAATAACAAATACCCTCAATTGGTGAAGGCAGTGGTCTCGCTCCCGTTCCCAGTTTAGGTGTTTCTATAGTTGGTCGCAGTGCTCCCACTCAATCTAACTGGTCTAGTTTCCTCCTTGCAGCATATATTGGTGACAGCAGTGTTTTAGCTCCCTCTCCCAGTATCTGTTGTTTTTTGCCTTCATTACTGGTTGTCAACATGTCTGTCAACCATTCTTGTTCAGCCTGTATGGCTTTTCTGCAGTCTGAAGATGGCCATGATATGTGTCCACCATACCTTGGCCTTGAACACCTCCGGGAGACCCTTACGGAAGATGCCTGCATGAACTGCAGCTTCATGCCCCGGGAAATGAGGGTTGCCAGGCTAGCTGAGTTAGAACAACTGCTGGATCCCAGCCCCTCACATTGACAGCTGACCCCTGCTCAGAGGGCGATCCCAGATCAGTCTGACAGACCTAAGCATCGGGCTACTCAGGCAGCATGTCTCCCTTCCAGGAAAAGGGTTAAGGAGTCCAACCTTGCCTCCAAGGTAGACAAATTGACCATGGAAATGGAAAGCATGAAGTCTCTCCTCCTGGCCTTTCAGTCTGGGACTGGTGCAGGGGTGCCAGATGCTCCTGCTCCTCTGGTGGACATTTTAGAGCCAGAGGTGGATGTGCTCTCCGTGGCTGCATCAGCCAGGGAGTTTGCTGAATATGAGCTGGATGTGGCTTCTGAGAACACACCCTCCCATCCTTCTGCGGCAGGCTCTTGTGCCTCAGCTCACAGCTCTGCTGGTGCTTCTGAGGATAACTCAATGGCGGCCATCATCCGCATGGCCCTGGCCCATCTGCAGCTAGATCCGCCACAAGTTCAGCCAGCCCCAGCCAGTGCTTTTTTCAGGCGTGGTCCTTCACTGTGCCTCCATCGGAGGACTATCTGAAGGAGTGGCATGCCTGCTGGAGGGATTCTAGAGCCTTTTCTCATGCGACATCCCAGTAAGCATCCAGTGTCTGATAAAGTAGCGGGCATACCACAGACCCTTGTGGGACAACAAACTTAACATTAGAACCTATTGTGAAATCACCATTTACATCTACTCACTGATAATGGTCAGGTAAATAAGATTTAAACCAGAAACGGGCTGTTCCCTGAACTCCAACAACATTTTCTAATCTGTCAAGGAGAATCGCATGATCAATGGTGTCATTGACATGGACAGATGCCACCAGTAAATCATTTAACACCTTAACAAGTGCTGTCTCTGTGCTATGGTGAGGCCTAAATCCTGACTGATACATTTCACTTATGTTATTCCTCCAAAAGAATTAACATAACTGCTACGCTACAGCTTTTTCTATGATCTTGGAGATAAAAGGGAGGTTTGATATTGGTCTATTGTTCGACAGCTGATATGGGTCGAGGTCAGGTTTTTTAATCAGAGGTTTGATAACTGTTAGTTTAAAGGATTTTGGTACATAACCAGTGCTAAAGAAAGAAAAAAATACATTTAATAAAAGGATGATCACATCTGGTATCACATCTGCTGACCACTGTTTAGGATGTTTTATGAGTTTGTTGTGGCCAGTACTATCCTCTATGCTGTTACATGCTGGGGCAGCAGGCTGAGAGTTGCAGACGCAAACAGACTGAACAAACTGATCCGCAAGGACAATAACATTGTGGTATGGATGGAGCTGGACTCTCTGACAGTAGTGTAGGAAAGGTGAATGTTTTTCAAAATAAAGGTAATATTGAATAATACCTCCCACCCGCTTCACAACCTGCCGATCAGTCACAGGAGCACATTCAGTGAGAGACTGATACCACCTAAATGCTCCACTGAACGACACAGGAAATCATCCTACCTGTGGCCATTAAACTATACAGCTCCACCATATAGCAACAACATCAACTGTTCTACATTTGCATTTTGCACTACATTTACATTCTACTGTTTATCATTTTGCTAATGCAGTTTCCTCTGGGATCAATGAAGTATTATGATTCTGATTCTGATCCAAATTAGAAACACATTAACTAGAATCAAAGGTTGATTGTGTTTTGCTGTGGGTAAAGGGAGAGAAGCATCAGTGTTACCATGCACACGGTTTAATTTTCCAATTAGTGCTGCAGTGTAGTCTTCAAGGATTACATCCCAATCACCTTTAAAGAAAACACAGTGGTTATCCTGAATCTATGGAGTAGAAAATGGCCTACCCATAATCACCTTAAATGGAAATGATTTGGTGGTGGCTTAAGGTGTCATTCTAATTTCACAGGGGATGGATGGGAGCAAGCTAACCAAATTTCTAGCTGTTTCCATGATAGCTTTAGTTAGCATGTTCTTTATCATTCTGTTCATTCAATTTTCTATTCCTGAACTTTGTGGATGGTACAGAATGTGATAATTCCATTCAAAGTTTTTTGTTACATTCTAAACAATTCATGTATCAATGTCACTGTCTATGGAGAGCAGAATTCTTAATATGGAATGACTCTGGGGGGCAGTGATGGCCCAGTTGTAGGGTGCTGGATTACCGATCCAAAGGTCACGGGCTCAAGTTTCAATATTATTGAGAATTATACATACCAGATGTGTGGCATGGAGTAGTAAATAATAAGTAAAATTCTTCAGTGTCTATTATCATGAGAGCAGCTGCTGTGCACAAACACTCAAGAGATTTGGACAGGCAGGCAATAGGATGATAACCCCTGCTTTGCTCTTGCACCAGAACACCCACTGTCATTACTCTGTTGTCTAAGACATATAGGTGGAATGATGTGGTGTAGTCATCTAGACATAGGGCTTGTGGTGAAGTGAGTGATTGCTTTAGGTAGCAAATAGAGTGAATCATCATCTCATCCATTCAATTTTCAGTAGACTGTCTTTAAGGCAGGCTTGATTTTAAAATCTTGTCATGAAGTCCATTGTCAGGAATTTACTGTCTACAGTAGATGATAAAGCGGCAAAAACGGAAAGCATATCAGTCTTTGTGGTAGGTGGTGCAGCCTCGACAATAGCAGAGTCTTTGAGAGGACAGGCATTGTTCACCACGTGTAATATCACAGCTTAGGTAGTGCACCTGGCAGGCAGCTTGGATAGTGAAGCCTTGAATCCTTAACCAGTCAGATGTTTGAGCAGGGACAGGAACCCTCTTCACACACAGATTTGCTACATGCAGTCAGCAAGATGCTATCAGTATAACATGCATATCTGGTCTGAAATTTCCCTCTGAATTCCCCTTTCTTAAATACACTTAGTGCCCTATTGTGCCTCCTTTTTCAATTTACATTTGCTGAGTCATTTCCCATTATTTTCATGGTTTTAAGGTGTTTCAGTCCTTCCCACCTTGATTTACATATTTTCTCATTTCCCATTATTTCCTCATTTGCCTCGATACCACCCCTAATTTGATGGCATCCTCCCTGTGGTGATGTCAATTTTCTGCATCTAATTCCCCTTTTTTCAGGCTAATTTGGGAATTTTTATATTAAAAAAAAAATGGCACTTACTTATAAGTGCCAGCTTCCATGTTTTTTTTATTTGATTTTGTTCTTTTGAGCTGTTCACACACAGCTGTTCTGGTCTGCACACTACCTTTTTTCAATAATTCAACATGTATAAGTACCTTGATCCTATCTTATATGTTGTTTTAACTTTAATTTATTCCTTAAAATATATGCATGACATTCTTTAAGTTGTAAGCATCATGTGAGTAACTTTTTCTTGACCTTTTAACCATTAGTGTACCACTAATTAGAGACCAATCTACCCAGGTTCACTTTTGGCACTGTCAACACTGTCCATCTATTTACTCTTCATCTAGTCCCCCCCCCAGGTTCTTCCTTCATTCCTCTGCATTCTCCTGATCCTTCTCTGCCTAACTTTCCAATGGAATATTGCCCAGATTCCCCTGTTGACTCTTTTGATTCTCTTACTGATTACTCTCCTACATCCCCACCTGAGCTTTCTTCTTCTTCAACTGATCTTTTTGTTCCAATAATTCCCCTCAACAGGTTGACTGATCTGTAACTTTCAATAAATGTTCTTTATCCTTTTTTCTAGTTTCAGCGTGGTTATTTCATTAGTTCACTAACGTCAAAGATTTTACATGATTATTATAAAGGATATAGATGATTACTTTAAGCTTTGTAAGCTTTATATTTGACCAGTGCTATTATATCTAAACATTTCGATGAATAAACACTTTTAGGCAAAATATTGCTAACTTAAAGCTGAGTATAGAGCTTAATGCTAAATTAAGCAAGGTATAAGTATTCTCCAGACAATACTCCCCCTTTGAGACTCTTCAGTCTCACATTCATCATGTACGCATCCTAGGTTCATCATTTTGTGTGTTATCCCTCATAATTTTAACATCATCCAAAATTTTCACTTCATTATTATGCATAATAACCTAATGGATGAGGCATCATCTTTTCTTTCAAAGACGGCTGGCACTAATCTGCGCCATCGTCTTTGTCTGGAGAGGAAGCATGATCTGAGTGCATGGACATGCACATAAGTTTGTTTTCCTCGTCTGCCTTTGCTGCCTGAAGGGCGTCCTCTGGTACACGTCCCTTATGTCTTCTTTTACGTACATATGACTGTTGTGACTACGACAAGCACAATTACTCCTATTGTTGCTATCACTCCAAGTTTGTTCCGGGCATTATTTCAAATTGGCTCCATGCCACACAGTCTACATTTTGTGCACATTCGCTAAAGGTGCCATTCAAATATGTTTCATTTGGGCAATTTGCACATTCAACATCCTTGTCTAGCATTCCTTTTTTCTTTAGATATTGTCCACAGCCACAATTTGTGTACTTTGCAGCATTACTGCAGCCTTAACTTTGGTTAATACAGTAAAATCCTTCAAGTGGTTTACAAACTGTATCTGAAGTCCTTGTGCAGGACTTTCTTACTTTCAGTCCTTGCTGAGTGGCGCACACTGTACACTTAATACAGCTTGAAAACTCTCAGTGAACATTGATCCCGTACTTTGCTTACAGGTCGTGCTGATGAGTTCAGTGCAATGTCTAAAGACTCGGTTGCCAGATGCACACATAGGGCAACATTCCCCATTGACCTCATATTCCGCTCACTTACAGGTTCCAATATATGGATTAATATGCAGGATGCAGAGGACCATAATAATACGTATAGATCCTCCACAGGAGATCATCGTGAAGAAGCTGGTGAGTTGAAGTTGGTGAGATTTTCACCACTGTTATTCCTAGAAAAACATAATTTCATAATATTACTATTGTGGCCTGTCAGAGAATATAGCCTGGCATTTTCAATGAGTTCATGGCTGGTGGTCATCACTAATGCCCTGGTTCCACTCTCCCTTTATGTCCTCATGCAATAAGTCCCTAACTGATCCTGCGCATGTATTTCCCTGTTGTACGTCTTCAGTTTTTTGCACAATTGGGTAAACATTTTATGCTGCATGTACGTGAGAATCAGTCCTCCCCATATTCCACTGCCTACTGCAATCATGAGTAGAAACTGGAGCGTATTCCCTAATTTGGTCTCTAAGCTTTTAATCATGACATAAAGAGTTCCAGCAGTAACAGCGTAAGCACTGGTACTGACCATAATCAAACAATCAAAATTCTTCTTTTACTGGTTGTCAGGGGTAGTATCTCCCACTTGTGCAATGGTTTCAGTATATTCTTCATAATAAACTCAGTACCGCAGATCTCACAGCTGTGCATGTCTGAGCTCCTAATCCACTGGTGGAGACAGATCCGATGCACAAAGCACAAGCTGCCCTTACAGCAACACTGCACGATTAGTGGGCTGTCCTGGGTTCCTGTATCATTGCAAATTCTGCAAATATCCTGACTTGAAACACAGGCGCAATCATGTTACATCTATGGTTCCTAAAAAAAAAAATGGCAAGAAAAAGGGACAGCTTTGCACATCTCGTACCACTTCGTCATGGACCCTGATCACTACAAGGCCTGGGACTTATTTATATATTCCTAAGAAATCTCTAAGTTCCATATAAATTTTATGACCTTGACTAGTCTAAGTTCCACATACATATATGTTCTTATACATCTTATATATGTTCTTATATAACTGTTTACCTACTATAAACACATGCCTTTGGCCCCTGAGTTCCCAATTCCCTATTATTTCTATTTCACATTACTTCCCCCTGTTATCAAACCCGTAAAATTATATGCAAAAGCCTCTTCTCAAGGTGAACCAGAAGTGGGCGAAAAACCCTCATATACCAATTGTGAGGGAAAATTCCCACTCTGCCCACATGTTATGCATGACAGCTCAGTGTGCCAGGGTTACCAGACACATATGTACACATATACAGAACACCACAGCATTGTAAAGCAAATAAAAGAAGTGCATTGAGGATCAGTATCACCACCAATAGTGGGTCCTATATAGTTCATGAATCCACTTCGGTAGGTGCAAGTTAATCTATTCACGTGACCACAAGGCAGCCCAAATTTTTGTCTGCATCAGGTGTTTATGAGAGTGTACCTGTGACGCCACAAAGTTAGAGTTCTTAGTCTCCTGAGTGTTCCAGCAGCCAGACGGTGGCTTTAACTTGTTCAGTTGCTTGCACTAGCATATGGAGTGGGATGTCCACTGTAACGATAGTGTACGGCTGATGGACCCAAAAGCAGGACAGACACAGGTATAGGCGAAAACAAGGTTCCTTTATTGAATGCAGTGTTGAGACAGGTACTAAGACCGTGAATGTGCAGAGGGCTGGATCGTAACATGCGAAGAGAGACGTGAGCACTGTGACGACACAAGACGATCTGGCACTGGAGCAGGAGAAGTACGGGGCTTATATCCAGGGCCGTGATGGGGATCAGGTGGGGATGATCAGGGCGGGGCTGGCAATCACCGTAGTGCAGGAGGTGCTCAGCTAGCCTGATCAGGGAGAGAGCAGAGGAAAACATGAGACAGGCATGACGCTAGGATCTCACAGTACCCCCCCTTTAGGACCGGCTCCTGACGGGCCAGGTATGTCAGGATGCTGCTTGTAAAATTCGTCAATGAGACTGTGGTCGAGGATGAAACCTGCGGGTACCCAGGAGCGCTCCTCAGGTCCGTAGCCCTCCCAGTCGACTAAAAACTGTCTCCCCCGACCTCTCTTGCGTTCTGCCAGAAGCCTCTTTACCGTGTAAACCGGTCCTCCGTCTACCATCCTGGGTGGTGGTGGGGGCTTAGTTGGGGGCACCAGACGACTCTCACGGACCGGCTTGAGCTTGCTGACATGGAACGTAGGATGCACTCGGAGAGACCTGGGGAGCTTTAAACGCACGAAGACAGGGTTAATAACCTTGGAGACAGGGAATGGTCCGACAAACCTTGGGGCCAGTTTTCTGGTCAGGACATGAAGTGAAAGGTCCTTGGTGGACAGCCAGGCCTGCTGACCCGGGGTGTAAGTCGGTGCCGGTCGGCGATGCCGATCCGCCGCAGTCTTCATGCGTGCCTGACCCCTGAGGAGCATTAGTCTGGCTGCTGCCCAGATCTTGCGGCACTTCCTCACCAGGGCATGGGCAGAGGGAACCCTTACCTCCTCTTCATTGGCGGGGAAGAGTGGCGGTTGGAACCCGTGGGCGACCTGAAACGGGGAGAGCCCAGTAGCCGTGGAGGGGAGAGAGTTGTGGGCGTACTCTACCCACGTGAGGTGCTCACTCCAAGTAGCCTGGTTCTGCGCCACCAGACATCTAAGACAGGTCTCCAGTTCCTGGTTCAGTCACTCGGTCTGGCTGTTGGATTCAGGGTGGTAGCCGGAGGATAGGCTGACGGAGGCCCCTAGACAGCGACAAAACTCCTTCCAGAAACAGGAGATAAACTGAGGTCCTTGATCAGATCTGTGGGAAGGCCATGGATATGAAAAACTTGGGAAATGAGAGTGTGGGCGGTATCCTTGGCTGAGGGTAGCTTGGGCAAGGGGATGAAATGAGCCATTTTCGAGAACCGATTGACCACAGTCAGTACCACTGTGTTCCCTCTCGAGGGAGGCAGGCCTGTAATGAAGTCCAGGGATATGTGTGACAACGGACGGTGTGGCACTGGCAACGGCTGGAGGAGCCCTGCCTTTACCTGTCTCGAAGTCTTGCTCCTGGTGCAGGTGGGACATGCTGAGACGTACTTTGCCACGTCCTTGGCCAGACTAGACCACCAAAAATGTTGCTTGATAACGAAAGTGGTACGCTTGGCCCCCGGTGGCAGGCTAACAAGGACGTGTGGGCCCAGTGTATCACCTGTGAGCGCAGTGCTTCTGGTACATACAACCGGTTGCAAGGGCACCCCTCAGGAATGGGAGCCCCCTGGGCGGCTTGTTGTACCGTCTTTTCTATGGGCCAGGATACTGCTCCAATCTGACGGTCGGGGGGTAGGATAGGTTCCGGTACCTTTGCTGCCAGTTCTGACCCCCACAGACGGGATAGCGCATCGGGCTTGGTGTTCTGGGAACCGGGCTGGTAGGAGAGAGTGAACCGAAACCGGCTGAAGAAGAGGGCCCACCTGGCCTTCCGCGAGTTCAATCTCTTGGCCGACCGTAGGTATTTCAGGTTCTTGTGGTCGATCCACACTAGGAAGGAATGGTCAGCCCCTTCCAGCCAATGTCTCCACTCCTCCAGGATGACCTTGATGGCCAACAGCTCCCGGTTCCTCACGTCGTAGTTGCTCTCCGCAGGGGAGAACTTGCGGGACAGGAACGCACAGGGATGAACCCAGTCATCTTAGGGGGACCGCTAGGGATAGAACCGCTCCTACCCCGACATTGGATGCATTCACCTCCACAATGAACTGCTGCTCGGGGTCGGTATCTTTAGCACGGCGCTGTAGTAAACAGCTTCTGCAGCCTTTGGAAAGCTCCTTCGGCCTCTGGACTCCACTGAAATAGAACCTTGGGAGAGGTTAGTGGGTGTAATGGCGCTGCCATGGAGCTGAAATTGCGGATGAACCGCCGATAAAAGTTAGCAAAGCCCAGGAACTGCTGAACCTTCCTGCGGGTCATGAGAGGTGGCCAGCGGGAAACAGCACTAACCTTCTCTGGGTCCATCTGGACCTGGTTCTGGGAAATGATGAATCCCAGGTAAGAGACTGAGGTGACGTGGAACTCGCACTTCTCTGCCTTCACAAACAGCTTATCCTCCCATAAGCGGCTTAGAACCTGGCGGACATGGTGTCAGTGGGTGACAAGATCTGGGGAAAAAACAAGAATATCATCTAAATAGACGAAAACAAAATCATTGAGATAGTCACGTAGCACCTCGTTAATGAATCCCTGGAAGATGGCGGGGGCGTTGGTCAATCCGAACGGCATCACGAGGTACTCATAGTGGCCCGTGGGGGTGTTGAAACCAGTCTTCCACTCGTCTCCCTCGCGAATCCTGATCAGGTGGTAAGCGTTCCGCAGGTCTAACTTAGTGAAGACTCTGGCCTGTTGGAGCAGCTCAAAGGCAGAGGAGATAAAGGGGAGTGGGTACCGGTTCTTAACGATGATGTCATTAAGTGCACGATAGTCAATACACAGCCGAAGAGAGCCATCCTTTTTCTCCACAAAGAAAATCCCAGCCCCTGCCGGGGACGAGGAAGGCCGAATGATGCCTGCCTGCAGGAAGCTGTCGATGTACTCCTCCATGGCTCTCCTCTCGGGACCCAAGAGAGCGTACAGCCGGGCCTTGGGGATGGGAGCTACCGGCAACAGCTCTTTAGCATAGTCCCCCGGCCGATGGGGGGGGGGGGGGACATAGCTTTGGACTTACTGAACACCTCTTGCAGGTCGTAGTAGCACAAAGGGACCCTAGAGAGGTCGGGAAAATCGTCGGGGTCTGATCCCGACTCAGGGTTCGCATCCCCTCCCGGGGATCCACAAGACGGGGGGGCTGAGGCGAGGCAGGATGACCTGCAGATGGGGTCCCAGCTCCTGATCACCCCTGTCTCCAAAATGATGTGTGGGTTGTGGGCCCTTAACCATGGGGACCTTAATACGCGGGGGTGATGTGTGCACGAGATTAGTTCAGTGTGGTCCCCACCAGTGGTCATGGACATGGTCTCTGTCCTGTGAGTGATCCAGCTAAGCAACTTGTTATTTAGGGCTCGAGCGGAAACGGGCTGGGGGAGTGGTTCCTCCTTGATCCGTAATCTCTTGGCCAAGGAAACGTCCATCAGATTCTCATCTGCCCCAGAATCAATTAGAGCCTGTAAGGAGAACACCTTGCCCTGGATTAGCAGAGATACAGTAATTTGTGTATGGGATAGACTCCGCCTACCTGTGGTTTCTCTTTGGTCCGGGATCCGGCTTTCTTTGCCGGACAGGTCTCGGCTCGATGTCCAGCTCGGCCGCAATAGAAGCACGGTCCCTCTCTTTGACGGCGTAGGCGTTCCTCGGGGCTTAGCCTGGCTCAACCCAACTGCATAGGCTCCTCCCGGCCCTAGATCCGTGCCAGGCGATGAGGACGGCAGGGATCTGCGAAGAAATTCCCGGCGCATGGTGGTCTCTCTAGCGGCTCGGCGGAGTTCCGCTTCACGCTCACGGAGCCGGTTGTCGATACGGATCGCGAGATCCACCAAGTCCTCGAATTCGGCCGGCGTCTCATGGGGAGCGAGGTAATCCTTAATTTTACCGCTCAGCCCGCTGACAAAGGCGTCCATGATGGCCGGAGAATTCCATCCGCTATCGGCGGCCAACGTGCGGAACTCAATGGCGTAGTCCACTACCCTTCGGGAGCCTTGGCTAGTAGGGCTCTAGATGCATTGCAAGCCGAGAGGAGTGATCAAACATGCGGGTGAGTGTTTCTTTGAATTCCTTGGTCTTACGGCATATAGCCACGCCTCGAGCCCACTCCGCGGTGGCCCACGCCGCGGCTTTACCTGAGAGGCGGGAGATCATGAATGCGACCTGTGCTTGTTCAGAAACGAAAGCGGTGGGGTCATTCTGAAAATGGAGCTCACACTGGACGAGAAAGGAGCGGCATTGCCCGGATTCCCCCGAATAGTTCTCCGGCGGGGCTAGGCGAACGGGACGAGGCGGGGGGTTAGCTGGAGGCAGTGGGGAGACTGGCGTGATAGGCGGGGGTGAAACCATTCGCTCGAGGCTGGCGGTGAGTTGACTCAGC
>JAQMYF010034811.1:0-14616 GCA_030014195.1 Neosilurus mollespiculum
ACAGATTATTTTTGGTTTTCCAATTCACAAGGATAGTTTTCTTTGCAATGCATAAGACCGTGAGGATCATGTGTGCGAAGTTAATTGCCATGTTAATGTCTCCCAAGTCACCTAGTAGACACAGTGAGGGATTTGCAGGAATATTACATTTAAACCACGCTGACATATCTTCACACACCTGGAGCCAGAACCTGCAAACAGGTGTGCAGGACCACAATGCATGAAAGTAGTGGTCAATCATGTTATCAGTACAGTGTGAGCAAATATTTGATTGTGACAGACCCAACTTAAACATCCTTTGTCCTGTATAATGAGTTCTATGGAGAATTTTTAATTGTATTAGTTGCATATTTGAACTCAGTCATTCTAAAGGTGTTTAAACATATTTACGACCATTCATTTTGATTAAAGGTATTGGATAAGTCAGCCTCCCATTTTCAAGTTGGAAGAGAAATTGAGTCTTCTAGTTTAGATAATAGTCTTAATACAGTTTTAATTATAAGAGGTCACGAAGACAAAGTATACTGATTAAAATTGAGAACCAATTTTGCACCATATAATCTAGCTCTACTTTATCAAGTGGCAATTTGAGGTACAAAGAGGTTAACATTCTAGAGGTCAAACATGACTGCACCATGGTGGAAAATTAGTTGCTCACAACTCAGAACAGAGTTAATATCTTGGGCAAAGGGTATGAAGCAACAATTTTAACAAAAACAAAACAAAAACACCGTTTTCCCCTAACCCGACCAACTCTGCAAAATTGTGCCGACCAAAAGGTTTTTTTGGCATGTGAAAAAAATAAATATGAACTAAACTGACTGACCTCTCAGTTGAGTAGATGAGACTAATTAAGGACTAAATGTTTCGTTGAGGTGCAAGTATAGGTCAGCTGTCAATTCAAATGTTTAGCCTACTACTCCATGCCAGGCCTGTCATTCAAATGAAATAAGGGATTTTTCAGTTGAATGTAATTGTTCCCCACTTTTGTTTAGCTATAGCCAACATCATGTACAGCAGATGGTCATGATAACCGAATAATGTGATGAGTATTGTGTTTGGAAAAGCAAGAAAGTAGACCTATTCATGTTGATACCGGCTGTACGCAATTTTTATAGTAATCATGATTTTCTTATCACAGATGAAAATCTCCTCAGGCAATTGTGAGACAAAAAACAGGAATAAAAGTAATAATCCCAATGTTAAAACGCAAGCTCAGGGTTTTGATCCAGGCACTCGCTAGGATTGTAACCGTCCGCAATTCTTTTTTTTTTGCAAATTTCTGACATGACAGGTCTACCAGCCTCATCATTTCCTTCAGATTCACTCAGGGCCACAATGGCGATGGACGGGATGTGGTGCCTTTTGTCTTCGATTGAGTTAGACTGTAGAAGCTGTGCTAAAGCTCTGACGTAAAAATCTTTAACTCAACGTTCTTTGTTTCGAAATGAGACTGACCCGTACTTTGTGCACCCTAACAAGTTTCAAGAAATTGCCATTTTGGAGAAGGTCAATTTGCATCTTCTCTTTCTTTGGGGTGGTGTCTACATGAAGCCACTCTGGGGATGGGGTTAAATAGCTCTCTCTTTTTTTTTCCGGTGAAACAGCTAAGGCTCTGCAGTTTTCCAAAGGTTTCTGATGTTTGGGATTGTTTGGCTCTTCTTCCTTTGCATCATGGTCAAGTGGAGGTGTGCCTGTTTTACTTTGCTCTGTGTCGCCTTCATTCTCCTCCAAGATGGCTGTAGAGGAAAGTCGCATCTGTCCTTCAATGTAGTTAAGGTGTCTGCCCACAAAACGGTCCAGACAAAGGGGCATGTTATCGTGCTTGAACAGGCCTTGTTTCAAATTTTTAAACTCTGCCTCTACGTGAGCAGAACTTGCAGTGGCAGCACTGCCTGCAAAATATGGCACCATTATATCAGTCCATAGTGGCAGGTAGGAACTAATCCTTATCAAGTGGGGTAAAATCTCAGGGAGAAAGTGCAGATTGTCTCCATCACCTCCCTGATGCTAGTGTTCGGCTCACAGCACAGATTTCAGTAGCCCAGGATTTTGCATCTGTGCTGCAGTGGGTCACTAAATGATTGGATGTTTCAGTGATACCAGTTTGGCCCATTTCTTCCACCAGGCACTAACTAGGATTGCAACCCTCCGCAATTCTTTTTTTCAGGTGGTTTTTGCAAATTTCTGACATGACAGGTCGGCCAGCCTCATCATTTCCTTCAGATTCACTCAGGGCCACAATGGCGACGGACTGGATGAGGTGCCTTGCATCTTCGATTGGGTTAGACTGTAGAAGCTGTGCTAAAGCTCTGACGTAAAAAGCTTTAACCCAACATCCCTTGTTTTGCAGGCATTGCCATCGGGTGATGCGTTTTATGCAATGGTCAACTCAGATGAAGCTGGGAGGCAAGCTAATCTCCGACTGACCCAGCGGTACACCAAAGCAGGTGTTAATGTAGGATTTGAGGTTTGGCTGTGGTGTGAAGGCCTTGACAAGAGCCCCTAGTATTGCCAGTGAGAAATCTGAAACTGCTTCTCTTGGAATTTTAATTTTAAACAAAGTTTAATGTTACTGCAGCCCAAGAGTTTGATATGTACGGCACTTTACAGTGTTGTGTGCGGAGCTGAACAAACGTGCCAATCACGGTGGGGTATATGGCTCTTGGAAGCGGGACATTGGCCGGGTTTGATGCAAACAGAGAAACATTTCCCAATGAGTGAAAGTTACAGCAGCGTTGCATGGAGTGTTTTCTTCTGTGCCTGGATGGCTGCCTCGTTTTTATTGGGCACACGCGAACATTCGTTCCAACTCGCTGCGTTCACAACACTTCAAAAAAAAAGTTTTTTTAAGTTACTGCCCAGCGGGACACATATACATATACACACATACACACACACAGAGTTTAATTGCACTTTAGACTCGCCTCTCAGTTTTAACTGCACTTTAGACACACACACACACGAGCTCTCTCTCTCTCTCTGACAAAATAAATCAAAGTGATGCGTACACGGCGGAATAAAAGAAAAGTAAGGAACTCAATGCAGCCTAATGTAGTCTGCAGTCACATAGCGACACCTGTCCATCGGCAATAACAGTCCTCAGTAACCCGGACCAATTATAGTGTCGCACCGTTATTTGTGGGCCATAGTTTTTTATTTGCATCACGCTATTTGCACTGTATTTGCATTGCTTCACAAAATGAACATTACATATATTTCTATATGATGTAAAAGAAGTCAAAACAAATGACATCAACAGCAGCATGGTGTCATTTCCGCATTTCTGTCACTTCCGCCACACTGAGGGTCTCAACTGCTTCGTCCCTCAAGCCAAATGTGGCTCAGCTATGCGAGAGGAAGCGCTGCCAGGTCTGTAGCAGCAAGGAGTAGGCAAGAGAAGCCTTGTTCATGTTCTTCAATGTTCCATTCATGTTCAGGACAATTCATTTTCAGAAGGTTAAAGAACTGTTAATACAGACATTAGAATCTGAATACAGCAGATATAGAAGACTGAAGAAACATCATATAGTCACTGAGTAGAGAAATATTTTCATTATTATTATTTTTTATATTCATTACTGATTGATTTATTTCTTTATAATTTGTTTATTCATCTTATTTTGTGTTAAAAAATAAAGAGATTTGAGAAGATTGAAAATTTAAAAACAAAGTTTTTCTTATGGAAAACCTGATGCGGCCCAGCCTCACCCAGACTCTGCCTCCAGCGGCCCCCAGGTAAATTGAGTTCGAGACCCCTGGTCTAGGACATGAATACAATTATTAAACTGAAATATAATCTCGAGCGTTATCATATACCACTTAGAGTACATATGCACAAATTTGATTCTTTAGACACCAAAGCTGCCACTGAATTGGAACGGTTCATATCTAATCCAAGGCTGTGCAATGCCATTAAACAGATGTCACCTGTGCACCAAACCTCAAAAATTGAAGCCTTCCACAGCTTGTTGAATCACTTCACTCCAAAAACATACTTCCTTTTCATACATACGGATGGAGTGCAGGTAAGTTAGCACAAACAGGTACCTTTTAAATTTTTTTTTAATCAAAGTGAAATGAATACTTCATCCTACACGTGTATAGCTTCAATAAAAAGTTTCTATTTTTCAATGAAGAATTTTCTTTTTATTTAGGACTGTCTTGGCAGCAATGCATTTCAATGAAAATGCTCACCGGGCTCAAAGCATCACTGCTGGAGGGGACAAGATGTACAGCATTCATTACCCGAGGTACAAACAAGGGGGCTTCATTGTCAGAAAGGTACTGGAGAACTGCACATTTTGTGAGTTTAATATCTACATTTATTTCATTCACATGAGACTCTTTATAAATGATATCATGGTTTGTGCTTCTTTTAGGCTATGTGGAAGGTCTGATGGGTGTGGTGGAGCCAATTTGCCGAAATGAGGACTTCAATGAAAACATTTTTAAAGGATGACACATCAAAAACATCCAGCATGACCATCCACCCTTGAGTGCAGCTTGTCAGAAACCAGACACTTCAAGATTTAAATTTCAAGGATGAACTCTTTCAAAATCCGTGTGCACATATTGTCTTAAATTTACTTGTAATGTATGAAGATTACACTTAGTCTTTGTATTCTCCAAAATATAAAACCATGTACAACTCCTAATGAAAAGTAGTAAAACATTAATTCTCAGTCATTTTTTTGGTGAAGATGTATTAAACAATGCGACTGTAGGCAATAAGAACCAAAAAAATTATTCAAGATTTGAAATGTCCAAACAAAGCTTCATCATTTGAGAAATCTTCCAGTTAGCAAGATCTCAAAAAGGTCCAGACACAAATTCAGAAGATGATCAGCAAAGAGGCAAGTGCACCATTCGAAAACACAAGAACTCCAGAACATATGTAAGAAGAAAAAAAAAAAAAAAAAAAAAAAAAAAAAAAAAAAAAAAAAAGGCAAAAGCTGAGAGAAACAGATAAAGTCAGAGCAACTGTGACCATAACAATCTGAAAAAGGGAGAATGGCAAACAAGCACGGGACAAAAGGCATTGTCTGCACTGTGAACATCATTAATAACATGTGACAAGATGATGTTTCCTTCCGGGAATCAGGAGTGATTCCTTGATTTGCAAATATGGTGAATCACTGTATGTAAAACATGGGCACGTGAAGTCATGGCACCGGTATACTGCACAAAGAATGAGGGAGCTTGGCCGATTAATGCTGGTTGCTAAAGATAGGGACAAGACTGAAGACTTGTGTGCACCTTCAAAGTTTGAGCTTGACAATGTGGCAATTCAATTAATTCAGTGATGTTGATTATATTACAGTTTACATAAATAAATAAAGTCCTGTTCAATGAAGCATTTCTTGCAGCTTTGTTAGAATTTTTATGATAATGTACAGTATATTACACTTTAAGAAAGCAGTAATTGTACAGTAGTCTGAAAGGCACAATATTAAATATACTGCAATCTATTGACTTCAAACTGTGCATTTCTTTCCAGACCGATTACATTATTTGTCTGTACTGAAACAAAATGGTAGCTGATGTTTTGGTCACTTTTGAATGCTGGCTTTCACTCTAGTGGTAGCATGAGACGGAGTCTACAACCCACACAAGTGGCTCAGGTTGTACAGTTCATCCAGGAGGGCACATCAATGCAAGCTGTGGCAGGAAGGTTTGCTGTGTCTGTCAGCATAGTGTCCAGAGCATGAAGGCACTACCCGGAGACAGGCCAGTACATCAGGAGACGTGGAGGAGGCCGTAGGAGGGCAACAACCCAGCAGCAGGACCGCTACCTCCGCTTTTGTGCGAGGAGGAACAGGAGGAGCACTGCCAGAGCCCCGCAAAATGACCTCCAGCAGGCCACAAATATGCATGTGTCTGCTCAAATGGTCCAAAACAGACCCCACGAAGGGTGGTATGAGGGCCCAACGTCCACAGGTGGGGGTTGTGCTTATAGCCCAGCACCGTGCAGGACCTTTGGCATTTGCCAGAGAACACCAAGATTGGCAAATTCGCCACTGGCGCCCTGTGCTCTTCACAGATAAAAGCATTTTCACACTCAGCACACGTGACAGATGTAACAGAGTCTGGAGACGCCGTGGAGAACGTTCTGCTGCCTGCAAAATCCTAAAGCATGACCGGTTTGGCAGTGGGTCAGTAATGGTGTGGGGTGGCATTTCTTTGGGGGGCCACACAGCCCTCCATGTGCTCGCCAGAGGTAGCCTGACTGCCATTAGGCACCGAGATGAGATCCTCAGACCCCTTGTGAGACCATATGCTGGTGCGGTTGGCCCTGGGTTCCTCCGAATGCAAGACAATGCTAAACCTCATGTGGCTTGAGTGTATCAGCAGTTCCTGGGGGATTATGTCTTGCTCCATCCACCAACGCCACATTGCACCACAGACTGTCCAGGAGTTGGCGAATGCTTTGGTCCAGGGGCCTCATGCACAAAGACTTGCGTGGAATTCTTACTGAAAAATGGCGTACGCTTAAATCCAGAAAACATCGTATGCACAAAAAAATCCAGATGCATGAATCTGTGCGTACACATGAATCCAAGCACATTTCCTTTTAACATCTGAATCAACGTGGAATTGAGTGCACATGGAGTACCCGACCCCTCCCTGTCCACGCCTTCATTTAAATATGCAAATCGTATTTAAATGAACCCTGCACCGGAGATTCCCCTCTTTACAGGATCAGAAATTCCTTAGAGAGTATGAGTAAGGTGGGAAAAAAAAACCAAAATTCACAGAATGTGAAGTAGAGACACTCCTCACCGAGGTGGAGGCGTGCAAAAATGTATTGTATGGCACGCTGTCTTCCGGCATTGACACTAAACGCAAGAGGTCTGAGTGGGAGAGAGTGTATGAGGCTGTCAATGCTGTGGGGTCGGAAAGGCGTACACACACTGAGTTAAAAAAAGAAGTGGTCAGACGTAAAGGTGGCCATTAAGCGGAGGACGGATGCCCACCGCCAAAGTCTGACCCAAGCAGGCGGGGGGACAGGAGAGGAGGACCTCACCCCGTTTGAGCAGAGAGTCGCTGCAGTCATGGGTGACACTGCTCTTTCAGGGGTGGTGGGAGCGCATGTGGAGGACTCCGATTACCCCCAAGGTAAACATGTCCATATTTGTAACTCACACAGGTGAATTGCCTGCTCACAGCCCTGTAAGAGAGATTCGTGTGTAAATGTGTGCATGCTATTTGGTTGGACAATTTTAAACATGCCAGTACAAGAAAGAGGATATCCAAGACTTTGAGTCTTGTTCGAGTACGATGCGTCTCTGGCATCAGTGCACCCAAACCACCGGCTGCTGATGCCCGCGCGACTGGCCATGTCCTCACCCGAGCTTGAGTCACAAAAAAAAATAGTGAGAGCAATCGGCGGCATAAATGACTGCCTGTATCAGCTGATAGGTGTTCTAACAAACATAAGTGAATCAATAAATGAATTCTGTGTTCTTGCCTCTTTTATATGGTTGAAATCAAATGCTGCCAGGCCCGAATGGCCTCCCGGGTAGGATGTGCGTTCCCGACTCCAGCCTCTGGTTCGTCTGGTGTGGGGATATGCAGCTCTGGCAGTGGTATGGCATGCCGGTGTGCCACATTGTGGAGGATGCCGCAGGCCATTACAATGCGGCACACATTCTCGGAACTGTACAGCAGCATACCCCCAGTGCTGTCCAGGCAGCGCCACAGTCCCTTCAGGAGGCCGACTGTCCTCTCAACTACTGACCAAGTGCAGGAATGGAGATCACTGTACCTCTGCTCTTGGTCAGTTTGAGGGTTGGTGTGAGGGGTAATCAGCCAGGTTTTAATTGGGTAACCACGGTCACCTGGGGTCAATTGAAAGCAGATAAATTATGTGAACTGGATTTACAGTTTCCATTTATTAATTTTATACACCACTTTTACAGATTACACGCTACTGTAAATGAATGCAGAACTGCGCCGGGGAAAAGGTGAGGCTGATTAGGACATTTCACTTCACACACGGGTTTACAGGTACTTCACACACAATCAGGGGCCTGTCAGAACGCTCTGAAGTTGTAGTTTAACCAGAACAGCAAGTCACTAATACTGATGCTGTGAAGACAGGATCATATTTGGGGGCGCACATGCTCGATGCGCATAAGACAATAGAATAAATTTACTCACCAAGAAGCCACCCATCGCACACAGTGCCAGCTTGTAGTTGGTTCCCAACCATGCTGTTACTCAGGATGTATGAATCATGCGTTGAACCAGGCCACCTCGCCACTATGTTAGTTAATTGCATTTGCGCATCACATATGATCTGTACATTGATCAAATGAAAATGTTTCCTGTTGACAAACAAATTCATCCTGTGATGGTGCTTTTATAGCAATGTGTGTGCAGTCGACAGCGCCTATTCCGTTAGGAAAACCGTCTCTCGCTGCAAATGGCGCTTTAATGTTGGCCTGTTCAGCTGTACTGTATGGGAATTTGATATACCTGGCTGACATGCGGATAATTCCGTCCCACACAGCTGGCATGGCTCGGCTCAGGGATGACTGGAACAGCCCTGTTCGGTCAGCCAGTTCCCTCTGGAATGCACCTGTTGCTAGGAACCCCCACATTTTCATTCACCACCTACTTTAAACCCCAACTGCTGACTACTAAGAACAGGCCTGTCAAGTCCTCCAAGTTTGGGTACACGGCTGACACGTCCCTGGTATCTCATGTGCAAAAGAAAGGCAAGAATCCAAACTTGGTATGTAATACTGGGTTCCCACTAGAGCCAAGATGTCCACCATCTCAAGGAAAAAAAGTGTTGTTTACTTATGTCCCCTATGCTGTCCTACACTCTCAGCGTGTTTTGTTTCGATCTGTAACGTTTTGTTAGGTCAAGATCTGCCACGATTTTCATCACACTCCCTCAAGTTCTCTTACGATCACCATGATGTGCTGATCATTCTGTTTAGGTCTCCTATGATTTATGGCCATGACTTGAGCAAGACTGCCAAACTCGGAGCACGATTGAGGTATTAAAAAGTAGGCAGTGGTCACCCTCAAGAGGTACCAAAGAGAAATCTGCCTTATGTATACACTTGTTCTGCCAAAAAAAAAAAAAAGAGGCGGCAGCAAAAAGACTCAGAACAGGGCAGAGTAGAGAATGCGGGGAAAAAAAGGCGGCGTAGGAGCTGCAGGGTGAGACCATGGTTAAGTGCAGACAAAAGGCAGCAGTTAGGGCACTATTCTCAACTTTTTAACAGAGAACTGAGCCGTAAAGATGTTAGAATCTACACTAACTATGTACTTATGGCTCCACATCTATTTGATGTGATCCTGGAAAAAACACCAATTACAGAGAAGCAAAGCACCAGACTTTGAGAACCTCCATCACCTGGATTGAGGCTGGCCATCACCCTCAGACATCTGGCCTCTGGTAAATAGCTTTCATACTTAAACGTTAAGGGAAAATTTGTAGCTAACTGCATCTGTTGTATTCAGGAAATCTTAGAAAACTTTTTTAGGAGCCTGTTATTACTGAACATAAGTACAGCTTGAGGGCTGGCCACCAATCCGTACGTGCCTTCCTGGGTCCATCTCAAAAACTTAGCAACTATAAAATTTCAGTAGCTCTGCTAGTTGTCTACTTGTTCATGTGTTTACTGTTTATTCGAGTGTGTATTGCTGACTGCCCCTTAATTCAGGCTTAAATGCCATGGGGTGAAATAAATATTTACTGTAATAAGCTATGCCTGTCCATTTTTCAAAGTCCATGGATCAGCTCCATTTGCTGAAGGAGTAAGGGTCCTCGGACCAAATCGACAACTTTGTCGTATCTCCCCTTTGAAAAGGCATCTAAAGACTGCTGAGACATCTTCAGACATTTAAATATCACTCTACAAGAAAAATGGAAAAAACATGCAAGAGAAAAGCAAACAATAGCCAGGCTATCATCCAGCATGGCACTGGGCTAGTTAACACCCGCTAAAGTCACATGATCAAAAAATAATTATATCCCAGCCCCATGGATCAGTCCCATTGTCTAATGCCAGACTTAACTATCTAATCAACACTGGAGATGATATCCAATATTATTGGATCAGTGCATCATTAGTTCCTCCCTTGACTCTTAAGATCATACAACTATTAGGCATTAAACTCGTTCTAATCTCGCACCAATCTTGTCTGGCCGCTTACCTTTAATTTTCTTGATGTTTTCACAGCATTAACTTTGCAGATTCACCACCGTTCTTTTTTATATTTCAATGCTACCTGACACTTTCTCGTGGTAGCTGCCATTTTGTTTTCTCTTCCATATCCTGGACGTCATGGGTGCTGTTGACTGGATGGCTCTGAATGTCCAAGTCCCTCTCTCAAGGTTAACTTCTCGGCGATCATCTGCGGGCACTGCATAGAGTAGAAAGAATATAATCTGTTACTGACCAAACATAAAAATGTAACCAAAGAAAAGAGTTGTCATTTTGTCAGGCTACATTGCACATGGTGAAGGTCACTTTGCAAAAGTTGACCAAATGCAGTTTGAGCAAAACAATGTGTATCTGCACAATTTGAGGAGTGGTTTGGAAAGCCTATATATTGGCTCCACTATATAAATGTCAGCTATTGATAGTCTAGTGCACGTCATAATGCCACTTCTATCTCATGAATAACATCTCCGGTCAATGGGAATAGTGGAAGCCGGATTAAGCCACAGTGTGGTAGCGAGGCGTATGGGCTGTACACAACCCACCATCAGAAACTTGACTGACCGCCACAACATGACTGGGTCAGTTGAGGACAGGCTGCGTCCAGGGCGAGAGAAGGTGACGACTCACGAACCAGATCGCTACATCTGGTTGCAGTACTTGCGGGACCGGATTCGCCGTGCTGTATCCCCTCAAATCACTGGATGTACCACCGCAAACTGAGGCCATACCCCATACCATCTATTGTGACTCATGTTGACAGGTGCCATTTTGTTTTGTTGTTTTTGATGTGCATAATCTATTATTGACACTTTTGTTTGTTGTTTTATTGAAGCCAACATGCTAAACAAATTATCCACCATTGTTTTGACCAAGTCTCCCATTGATCTGTTAGACCTGGGGGTCTACCATAACATGCTTTTACCAGACCCATCTCTGTACTTTCTTTGGCTTGGATGTATTTCTGTATGGCTCACTTGAGGATTATCATACGAACTGCCTGTATTAGCTCTAAAAACGAACCCTTGAGACTCTCAACTATCCCTCTTTTCTCTTTATCGGAGCACTCACTCTTTAATCATAAACTTTACATGCTTTAGCTATTTAAACACTTCCTATGACATCTACATGCATTGTTTTCGGTTGGTGTGAAGATGTCCTGTAACAGATCAACTGCACAAATTATAAGACGTGCGGTTCATCGAGGTGCTGAGAGCATACAGCTTCTTGATATCATCCATAGTTTCCACTTCATCCTAAAGAAACTTAACCAGTTTCTCTCAGAAATTGTGCTATCATTATTTTTCAGTCACTGATGTGTTACTTTGCCCAAGGCTTTTATGCTTTCTATTGTCTCTTGAAGAAGAAGGGGTGTCTCTGTTAGACACCCCTTCTTCTTCAGGTAATCTGTGCACCATCAAGGCACAAGTTAGTTAAATTCCTGCACCTTTGCACCAATTACTGAACTCTGGCTGCAAAAAATTGCCCTGCTGCCATGCTTCCCTCAAGTTTTCTGTTTAGATTGGGAAAGGGTCACTTTTAAAAACGACAGTGGGAATGTACCCCCCACCCAAGGGTTTGGAGATAAATAGCTAATCAGAAGGCACATTACCATAGACATAAACGCAAGACCAGAACTACTCAGTATATTGTGTGTATTTCGAACACGCCAAAGTTGCCACCATCTTACCAGAGACTAGTTACACTTGACAACTAGACTTAACACATGTTAACAAACTGCAGGATTGAGACATTTTGCATCATATTGTTACACGTGCCAGTTTAAGTAATCTTTTTTCTGGAAAAGGGAATAAATAAGAATGGAACTATTCTGTAGGTACAATGTTTACAACTGAAATGGTATTCCTTGTGCTTCAGAGATACTGTTTTGGTTGTTTGAGAAAGTTGAGAACATTTAATATCCATTTTGTTGCAATGGAGGATTTTCATCCCTGGTAATATGGCGGCCACCACTTTTTTTACAGCATTTGGCAGACGCTCTTATCCAGAGCGACCTACAATTTATTATTTTTTTTTAATACAACTGAGCAATTGAGGGTTAAGGGCCTTTGCTCAAAGGCCCAACAGTGGTGATAGTGGGAATTAAACCGCTGACCTTCGGATCAGTATCCCAGGCCACTAAAGCATCACACGAGAATCTTGTGTTTATGTCTACAGCCCAGTACACTGTGATGCACTAGTGATCCCCCCTCCCCGACTAAAACAAACAAACAAACCAAATGAAAACCATGTGTTATTCATTAGCGCAAACAACCCAGAAGAAAAACTTGAACATAACCTCGTTATCATACAGCTATTCTCTTGAATATTATTATTATTTAATCCAAGAAAAAAAAAAAGTTTTAAATGAACTCTTTTTTTTTTTATTAAAAAAAAAAAAAAAAAAAAAAAAAAAAAAAAAGAGTTCATTTAAAACTGTATATTTTTTTATTATTTAAAATAAATAAACAAACAAATAAATAAATAAACAGTGTGAGGCTCCCGAGTGGCGCATCGTCAAGGTGCGCGACTATCGACCCGGAGATCACAAGATCGAATCCGGATCGATGCCACAGCCATTCGTATCCAGAAGTCCATGGAAGCTAATTGGCCGAGCTCTCACAGGAGGGAGGGATGGCATATGCTCACTTCCCTGTCACTCACAGCGGTCACCATCCAATCATGGACGTCTGTGAGCTCATTCGAACGAGGGGGCGGATAGCGCTTTCCCTATGAGTGTGTTAGGCCGCCTCCAAATACACATGCACAGCAGTTCAAAAAAGGCAGGTGTCAGCATCGCATGTCACGGAGGGGGCGTGTGCATGCTTATGCCCCTCGCTGGTCTGTAGTGGTCTCGTGTGATAGGGAAGGCGATACTTGACGGGTGGGAATTGGATACGACTAAATTAGGGAGAAAAATGGGGAAAAAAATCCAAAAAGTGTGGGTGTAATGTGTGTAAAACACACAATCCAGTCAGTTTGACAATTAAAATATTGTCTATCAAACCAAACACTACAGGCCTGAGTCATCTCTTGGGAGCATGGTGATCAAAAACAAAATGGCCGGCTTACTTGCTACTGCAAGACAAACAAGCAAACAAACAAATAAATAAATAAAAGGCACATGTAAGAGGTTAGGGTTTGTTTTTTTTACTCACAATCTCTCTCAGCTCTCTTCTATGAGTAGATGCAGGACAGAGGAGTGAACTGGAAGGAGACAGCAGGCCACGTCGAATCCTGCTCCTCTTCCAGAAGGCCCAAAGTCTCTCCTGGTGCAACTGTGTAAATCAACAGTCCTTTAAATCTCCCATTAACTCACCTACAAGCTCATTTACTCCTCACAACGAGTCTGTGAGAGTTTAATCTAGGGAAACACGTTTAAAAAACACCAGTCAGGCCACACTAACACTGGCTGCAACCTCAACTGGAACATGCAAAAAATCATGCTAGCAATGCTAACACCCAAATGACACAGCATTTCCACTTCAATACAATACATCACCGAAACACTACAGAATATACACATCAAAGCACTTACCTTAAACATTCTTATTAAAAATCAGTGACTCGATGATAAAATCTGCATCCACCAAACTTCTGGACTGACTTACTCTGCAGCCTGAAACTTCTGCCTCGTCTGTGAATCGTTATAGACACGTATATTCTTTCACCCCGCCCATTCTCCCGTCTAATAGTGATGACACAAACGTAACAACCAATGCAATCAGGAAAACGGAAGATTGACAAGCTAACACCCTATAGAATTAGATTATGAGCTGAAGATTTTTGTGTGTGTGTTGCTCCCTGAAAGCAACTTTCTCGTATTTCAGTTAACTTTATTTAAACAGTGACAAAGTCATATTACAAAGTCTGCATTATTACAGTTTTACTACATTATTAAATATTTTAAAAACACAAAAGAACTGGTTATTATGATCTTATTTACCCAGGAGGAGAGAGAGAAGGATGCCTGTTAGGAATTCTAAAGACTAAAGTGCAATACAACCGAGATCCGCTAGGGGCAGACTCCAGAGAACTTCCGGTTCCATAGACTTCCATTCAAAAATGATCAAGTTCTCACATAAAATACTAAGTGAATTTTTTTCCACAAGTCGTTTTAAGTTCATTGACTAAATTCTATTCTTCTTGCCTGTTTTGTCTTGTTTTATCTTCTCTACTTCCGGCGCTGTCGAAGTCGGCCGCCGTCTCGACTGCTCCTACCACTTCTTTGTTTTTGTTTTTTTAAGTTAACTTTAATACATGGAACTGGCGAATTTATCAACATGGAGTGCATTCGTTACGATAGGAATACTCTTATTTCTATTGGTTTATAATGTACTCACAATTCGACGTTTTTAACCCCGGATCCGAGCTGGCCGAAGGAGATCCTCAGGGAGAACAAAGGACGGGACCCGAAGCGGCGGCCCCGGGG